>JAQQSU010004924.1:0-12500 GCA_028627135.1 Pseudochirops cupreus | reverse complement strand
ACAGAGAGACAGAGACAGAGAGCAAGATAGAGACAGAGATACAGAGAGACACACACGCAAGGAGAGATACAAAGAGAGAGACAAACACACAGAGACAGAGATACGAAGATAGAGAGAGAGAGAGAGACAGAGATAGACAGTGAAACAGAGACAGAGAAAGAGAAACAGAGACAGAGACACACAGACATACAGACAGTCACACAGATACAGAGAGACAGAGATGGAGACAGAGAGATACACACAGAGAGAGAAGGACAAAAGAGGGGGAGAGACTGAGACTTTGATTAGGGCTTTTAAAATATAAATCCAGCTCAGCAGCCAAGCAAATATTTATTTCTTTATTATGTAGCAATTGCCCAGTGCATGAATTAAAGTAGATAGCTGGGTCCTCCATTACGTATAATGTGTTTCCAGAAAAATGCAGTATCTACTTATACAGTATGGCAACAGGTAGAGTACTTTTTTTTTATTTTTTTGGATACAGAGGCTTTCTGCATCTTGTCTGCTGAGACCATGATCCAAGGTTTTCCCTGTGTGATTGGGCCTGAGACAAGAACTGAAATGCAGGATCACTTGGTTAGAGTGAGGAATATAAGAAGGCAAGGCAGCAAAAAGCTTTAGGGATAGTCACATATGAATATCAAACCAATTTATTTGGAATTCAACTAATTATATTTTTCAGAGTAAAATAATATAGGTAATCTCTACCTTTTTGAATGTGAATATAAGACTGGTAGTCTTGTGAAAAGTTTCGTGCTTTTGATATCCTCTTGACAAGCATTGAGTCTCTCCTTCCCAATGGAAATCTGGAAGTCTCATCATTTCCTCCATTTCTTCCTGTCCCTGACTCATTGCAGAAAGGCTCAGTGCCTGAGAATAAGCAGCATTTTAATTTTAAAGTTCCATTCTCATCTCTGTCACCTTAGATTGGGGTGTGAAGAAGAGGTCACTGCCAAATTACCAACTCTAGATGAACAATTTGATCTTAATTAAAAAGCCTGATGAAACTCTCTCTGGGAAATGAACTCATTCAAATGGGAGATAATTTAAGCTCAGCCACTAAGGGCTTTTTCTTTCCTTCTTTCACCCACGACATAAAATTTTCATTTGATTCTCTGATATAAATTGAATTTGACAAGACAAAAGAAAAAGTTTTTTAGTTCAGATCATAAAATTATTATGTTGTATTAGTTAATACTGTGTTTTCCCTTCAGGAAAAAAAAAATAATGAACTTCATTTTCCCCAGAGAATGTGCTTTGAGCTGTGAGGAAAATTTTTTCAGAACCTGCTGGAATGTCATAAGACAACTGATCTCTAAGGGTTGGGAGTGAAGTGGCTGAGGTCTAAGTCAATGGCCATTGCCCTTGTTGATTTCCATCCCTATCAGACTAATGATTGCCAATGAGCACCTGGACATTTTCCCCTTCCTATAGAAATAAGCAAGGGGTGAGAGGAGAAAGAGCATCAACTGGCAATGATAAGTAGAAGCCTGAGTGAGAGAGAAAGGCAGTGTTGATCAGCTTGCTTCTAGTGCATCCTATAAACACTTAGGCACAGACATATTTTGCTGTTTGCACGCTTGTGATCATGTCATTCTTCTGTCCAAAAATTGTTAATGAATCTCAACACTAATCGTCTGTTCAACTATAATCCCTATGAAGCTAAGGCCAAAATCTATATAAGCAGAAGTAATCTTTCCTAAACTCTGGTTCCTCATGATCAATTCTGTGTTACTAATTGCCTGCTGAACATCTTACATCATTGCAGAAATTTAGAACTGGACGGTACCATGCCTAAGGGGAACAGCTACTTTAATATGTGTGGCAAATGGGAAAGTCATCTCACACTAAACTCAATTTGTTTAGAATGCAATTAAGTATTTCCCCCCCAAAATCTATGCCTCATGTAAGCATCTCCATTTCCATTGAGGGCATTACTAATTTGCTAATCATGCAGGCTGGTGTCCTTGTCTTTTCTCTATTCCTCACTTCCTGCCTCCCTAATACCCTGTCGTTGTCTTGTCAGTTTTAGCCCACATCATTTCATACATCCATCTCTTTCTGTACTCATACAGCCACTACCCTGTGCACACCTTTATGACCACTCACCCAGAGTTCTGTAAAAGGCTTCTAATTGGTCACTCTGCCTTTAGGATCTTTCTACTCTAATTCATTCACCACATGGCTGCCAATTGACATTTCTAAATAACAAATCTTCCCGCCCTCCACTCACCTCCCAACTAGAAATTCTTCAATGGATTCCCATTTGCACTAGGTCGAAAAACAAAATATTCAGTTTGACATTTCCATCTCTGTACAGCTCTCTACAGTTAAGGCTCTCAGCATTTTCAGTCTTATTTAATATTACTCCCTTCTCACACTTTCATCTCATCAAATCTGTCTGCTAAGCTATTCTGTCTCAGTCCATATTCTATTTCTATCTCCATGCATTTGACATATGGTCCCCCCCATGACAACATAGTCTCTTACCATCTCTGCCTCCAGGGATCCCTAGCTTTCCTCAGCATGAGGTCTTTCTTAACATCCCATTGATTTGTTCACCCTTTCTGCCTCTTGAAATGATTTTATATTATTTTATGTTTACTAACTTTGCGTACATTATGTTTTACCAGTAGGGAAGAAAACGAACATTTATGCAGCATCTACTCTGTGACAGGCCCCGTGCTCAGTGTTTTTAAAACATATTTAATCCTCACTGGAATTATTATCTCCACTTTATAATTGAGTAAACTGAGGCAAACAAAAGATAAAGATAAGAGATAAATAAAGAAATAAATGAATAAATAAAAGATGAAGATAAGGATAGAAGATAAAGACTTTCCCAGGGTTCCATAGCTAAGAAGTATTTCAGGCCAGATCTGAATTCGGGTCTTTCTGACTCTACTCCCAGTGCTCTATCCATCATACTACCAACCGCCTGTAATAAAATGTAAGATTCTTGAGGGCAGCCAAAAATTTAATTTTGCTTCTGTATTGTCAATGTCTGAAATATAGACATTTACATGTTTGTTTAAGTGAAGACACTGTCTTAGGCTTTAAGGAGACAGAGAAGAAAAATGATCCAATCTTTGCCAGAAAGGTACTTAAAAACACTATTTTAGTTACTAAGACTAAATTTAGACTAATTCTCTGCCTGGATTCTTTGTCCATTCATCCTCATCCTCCTGTACTTAGTAAACTAAATTTGTTTGCATTGGTATTCAATGCTAACTTTGTGATAAAATATCAAAATTCAAAAATGGCACTTGGCAAAATGCATGTAGAAATAAACATTTTATAAGGCAGAATGTGTTGTGAGCAAAGGAGAAATACAAAATTCTCTAGGAAAACATAATATCACGTTTAGTCAAAGGAAATAAGGAAAATGAAGTAGTATTTCTTCTGGGACTTGAAGAAGAAACAACAAAGGCAAAAAAGAAACCCACATTGAGCGATCAGAGAGCATATGGTATAGAGGAAGGGTTGCTGACTCTTGAGTCAAAGGACCTATGTTCAAATCATATGTCTTGGTGCTTATTACCTGTATGATCTTAGATAAGTTATTTAAACTTCTTGGGCATCAGTTTCCTCATCTATATAACGAGGGAGTCTGATTATTTGACCTCTGAGGCCCTTTTCCAGCTCTAACTCTTTGATTCCAAGTACCTATTGTATATACAGTAGAGTCGTAAACATCAAGGAATGGTTTTGAGAAAGCATAGGTAGGATTTGATGGTCTACAACTGTTATGGGGAAATTAGTGCAAGAGCAATGGAATAGTCTCAAGATCAGAAGATGAGAGTACATCCAGTAATGGCAGGAGGCAGAGACAGACCAACTCACTGAGTTTAGGATGCCGAAGAAATTTTGTATGACTTTTAAGAGCTATTTTAGGAAGTAATAGTTCTTGTCCTAGCACCAAGCATGGTGACTTGCACAGATTAAGTCATTAATAAATATTTATTAGATGAAATTGAAGTGAAATGAATTAGAGCTGGGAAGATCTACTATGTTCCTGAGCCATGTATTTCAGGATATGATGGGGAACTAGTCTAGACTTGTCAGACCTGATACCTACTACTGACTTCTAGTTGACTAGGCAACAAATGATTCAGGAGAAATCTAAAAAACAATGCAAAAGATTATGAAGACTTGGGTAAGGAAATGAAAATCTTAGAGGCACAGATGGTGTCTTATCATTGCTATTGGTTAAGGTACCAATCCAAAGATAAAGGTAAATTTCGGATGTGAAAATGTATTAAAAAAACTTATATATGAAAAATAGATTTGAGTCTTTGGACCATGGCCTAGGAGATAGGGATGATAAGTTCTTCTTCGGAGGTGGAATGTATCCCATAAGGATTACCTCGAGTCTTGTGAAGCTAATCAAAAGGGCCTTAAACTGGAAAGAAGTGGGGATGTGTTGCCTATAAATATTTACTCAGCTGAATATCACAGAAAAAAACTACAATGCAGAAAGACTAACAATGGCAACAACCAGTAATTCATAGGAGGTAAATTTCTAGTAGTAAAGCTCATTGATTCTGATATTTTTATTCAAACACTACCTCTTCCCTTCCAGGAATCTTTCTGACCTTGGTCCTATTCTGTTCAATGTTTTTTAAATCAGTGAATTGAATAAAGGTGAAGATGATACAATGCCAAATATACTGATAATACAAAGCAGCTAACATGTTGATTGACAAGATACACAATGATCTCAGCAAATTAGAACAATGGGATAAGTTTAATAAAACAAAATTTGTTAAAGATGAAAATAAAATCTTACATTTAGGTTCTGAGAGTCAACTGTACACTTGCAGGATGTGGGGGAGTTGTTTCTTGTTTCTAGGTAATGGTTTGTCTGAGAAAATCTTGGCATTTTAAGGCATTACAACCTTCATGTGTGTCAGTAGTAGAACATGGCATCCCAAAAAAGCTAATATAATCTAAAGCAACAAAAAGAAATGCACAAGATCTGAACACTGGAGTTGTTAGACCTTCTAGAGTCTGATCTGGTAAGACCACTTTTAAGCACTGTGTTCATTTGTACTTACTGTGTAATAAGGACACCGAAAAACAGGAATGTTGAGAGGAATCTGACCAGGATGGGGTAGGGACCTGAAATCTGCCATACCAGCATTACTTGAAGGAACTGGAGATACTTAGCCTGAAAAAAGAAACTTGGGGGCAGGAAATAGATGTATTTAAATATTTAAATGATTGTCATACAGAAGAACAATTTGACATGTTCTGTTTGGTCACAGAGGGCTGCACTCTAAGTAATGGGGAGAAATTTCAGAGAAACAAATTTAGGCCCAACATTAAGAAAAAAGTGCAGCTAACAAGAGCTATTCTAAAGTGGAATGAATAGCTTTGGGATACATTAGGTTACCTTTCATTAGAGAGCCTTGTGTGAAGACTAAGTGATTCCTTTGTAGAGTATTTTGTAGAATGATAGATTATTTGCCTTCTAAGGTCTCTTTTGATTCTGTGATTCTGCTATTTTGAAATTCAAAGTTTAGGAAAAAGCAAAGTTCTTATGAATATTGTAGGGAAAGGAGACAAAGAGAAAACAACACTTCATTATTCTACTGACCCCTTAAGTTGGATGTTTTTCAAGGGACCATCCTAGGCTTTACCTTCTTTCCATGGACAATTACACACATCACTATGATTTCAACCAGCACATAGTTTAAAATGTCTCACAAGTCTATATTTCTGTTTCTGACCTCCTGATGCTTTTCTGCAGTTACCTATAAGACATCTCCACTTAGACATCTATAGCATCCCATACTCAACACACCCAAAGTCAACAGTTTACATCTCCTCCTAACCTTGGTTCTCCTGTTGATTTCACTATTACCATCAGTAGTAAAGCACCAGGGACATCATTCTTATAGTACTAGAATGGTTCTCTGATGTCATTGATACAACAGTTACCTTTGGTGATATAGATGACAAAGCTTTCAGACACACTCATCTTGTGTAACTTTCAATTCCATCTTGCTGGAAGTTTGCCACAGAGGTGTCAATCAAACATGTTAAAGGCATTATGTCCTTTCTCCTGAAACCATGAAGACACTAGGGGAGAACTGCTGCTATCAACCTGCTGTCACTTTCCCCTCATGTGATCAGTATATATTCTCTTTCTGTCATAGAATTCCTTGTTGACTTCTTCTATTCCTGTTCTTCTCTGGAATTCCTCATTGATTATATCTTTCAGGAGGCTCTATGATGTCTTGAAGTTTGATGTAATCAACATAGAAGTGTCACCCACAAATGGAAACATCCACTCACTAATAATCCCTTCTCATTCTGCAGTTTATCTTGTTAATCACAGGGATGAATATTTTTGGTGAGCACACATGTCTGTTTTATGCCTCACTTGATGTTGACTGTAAGAAAGTCTTTGAAAAGGGTTATTTCTATTATTACATATTCTAAGGAATCATAAATAATCTTGACATATGGATGGGACCTTGTTGCAGAAGAACCTGTAAGATGGTATTTTGTTCTTCTGAAGAGAGTGCTTTTTCATAATCAACAAATTGTAGGCACAATGAGATTATATATTTTGTACATCTTTCATTCAGTGGTGAGATGGCAAAGGCATGCTCTGTTGTTGAGTACCATTTGCAAAAGCTTGTTTCTTCCCTGTTAATACCTTCATCAAGGATGCATTCAATTTGTGGATAGAAAACTAACAAACAGGATTTTGTATAGTTGGAAAAGTTGGCATATAATAAGCCAGTTGTTGTTGATATTCTCTCCATCACTTTACATAGATATTAATAAGGGTCTTCCTTTCCCTCATATCTCAACACCCACACCACTGTCACCAATCTCCTTCACACATATTCAATCCAATTTGGCTGTTTTTCCTTTTTTATTTCTCTTACTGTCATTTTTACCTCTGCTGTAAGCACATATCAAGTTTTGTAATGTTAGCATCTAAGTGTAGTAGTTACACTTTGCTTGGTGAGAAAAAAAAGTTTGTTGAAATGTGTTTAGCAAATCTTTCCCACTTTTCTTCTGTTTATAGACCTATTTCCATTTTAATCCTTAAATGCCATTGAGGTGGCTTTGTCTATTTGGATATCTTGCCAAAGCTTTCTTTTAATTGACTTTACCCTACACTTATTGACTTTGCTTCATGAGACAATACTATTCACAATCATCCGCGAACCTTTTACATAAAATTTCACAGATACATTTATATTTGAACCTGACTTTGGAAACGATCTACCTCTGGAAAATTAGTCCAATGTTTTATTCATTAAGGCACTTTCTGAGCCTCTTTGGTCTCTTTGTTGTAACAACTTATATTAATTTAACTTCTGGATGAAATTTTTGTCAGTGTCAATGCCATTTCTGTTTTTGTCCATGTCTGATGTTTTATTTTCAATAGCTTATTTAAGTAATTCAGGTTTAAACCTTCTTAATTATATATTACAAATTTTTTCTCATTACTTGTTTTTCTCCTTGATTCTTATATGTTGTTAGCTTTGATGACTAAGGAACCTTCTCTGTTACTGATACCTCTTATCTTGTCAGTTGAAATATTTAATTCTTTGCGGTGTTATTTGGTGTTCATCATGTTTGGTGCTTACCAATTCTTTTCTTAAAGAAAATGTTCATGATACAGACGTGTGAAATTTCTGTTTGATCAAAAAATCTTTGGTCTTTCTCACTTTATTCTCTTGAACCATATGTTCCCATATATTCCTTTCCACCCTCATCTTTTCCCACTTTTGCACTGAAGTCATGACATATCAGAGTGTATGTTGATTTGATTTTGAGGGTCTTTTCAAGTTCTTCAGAGAACTTTTCTACTATTTTTCCAGCAATTGAAGTTGATACATTAGTTGCAATTATTTTCATGTTAGGCTTTCTCAAATATAGACAGCCCTCATTATTTATCAATTCTGTATTTGTGAATTTGTCTACTCTCTGAAATTTATTTGTAATGCCAAAATCAATACCTGTGGTGATTTTGCAGTTATTCATCAACATGTGCAGACTGGCAAAAATTGGAGTCACTCTATGTGCATGTTCCCAACTGAGATTGAATGAGGTGATAATCTCTGGTTTTTTTTTTTTTCAGCTGTTATACTCTAGACAAATATTTTTTTTGTGGTTATTTAGTATCATGTTTTTCACGTTTCTGTGCTTTTTATTAGTGATTTTGCTATTTAAAATGGCCAGATGGCCCCTAAGCATAGTGGTGAAGTACTGTCTAGTGTTCTTAAGAACAAAAAAGGCTGTGATGTGCCTTAAGGAGAAAATATGTGTTAGAAAAGCATCATTCAGGAATGAGTTATACTGCTATGGCCATGGGTTCAGCATTAATGAATCAATGATAGGGTACATCCAGAAAACGTAAGAGGAAATTTGCTGATCTGTATGTGATACCACTCCAGAAAACGTTAAAGTAAATGTTGTCACTTGAGACTTGCAGGAACTTAACCCTTTATTTTTCCTAGAAACAATGGTTCAATGTTGCTTAAATCAGTATTTGTTGCTACTTTATGGAACCTAACTACCATGAATGATGAGAATCAACTGTACTTATTATCAGTATTACAATATATGATGACCAAATGTGCCATGAAATGATATATCTTTTAGCTTTTGGGTGTACAGTAAAACCCACTCTACCAATTCATTTCTTTACCTCTCCAAAGAGCCATCCTAAATGGATTTAGCTGAAACTATCATTTTTCTCTGCTGGCTTCATTTATGGCAAGAATATCAAGATTGATGTGTTTCAGCTTGTCTAGCAATATGTCTAGTCATTCATTAGTCATTGGACAAGGCTCTCAGATTTAGACTACTAACAATCAAAGTTTGTTGATTTCCTAAATGAGTGATTCTTAGCAATTTTATCCTTTCTCACCACTTTGATATGGTCTCTGCAGATAAGAAAGGGAGCACATAGGATTCAGGGGCATTAAATTTTTTCTTTGTTTCATGGATTGCCATGGCCAGAAACATTTCTTCACCAAGTGGCTGATGGATGGTGATACACCTCCCTATAATTAGTTAGATATATTCTTAGACAATGTATTAAATCTATTCCTTATGCTAAGCCTTTCTCCAGAATCCGGGAGCCAGCATCCTTTATACCAGATAGGTTGCACAGTATTGGGCTTGCTGTCAGGACCGATGATTTCAAAGTTTACCTCAGATACCTGATAGCTGTATGATGTGGAGCAACTAATCTAACTCCATACAACCTCAATCTTCTCATTTGTAAAATGGAGCTAACCTCACAAAATTGTTATGAGGATCAAATGAAATAACTTGTGTTTTGAAAACCTCATAGTAGTATAGAAATGTGCTGATTAGCTATCTTTTAATTATAATTACTTTGATTATAATTATTATCATAATTATTATTACTCTCCAGCACCTGGTGTGTCACTATTGGCATCACTTAAAGCTTTTTCAGATATCACATTAAAAATCAAAATAATTATTGAGATTTAGAGGGTGCAAATTGTTTTGTTTTTGTTGTTTATACTGTTGGTTAACACTGATAGAACATATTGTAAAGAAAGATGTTACCTAAAGATGAATGTCTCATTGAAGAGGAAGAATCTAGTTCTCGTTAGAAATAATAAAGGACAACACCTGTAGGGATACAAGATTGCACCAAGAAAGGAGAATTATTGACATTATAAGAACATCCCAATTCACCTATTTTCTCATATTCCTAACCTCAGGATTACCTTTAGTGTTTCCTTCTCCCTTGCTTCTTATGTCCAATTAATTAACAATTCTTGATGATTCTGCTCTTGCAATATACCTTACATCTATCTCCTCTTCTCTCTTCCCGCGGTCAGTGTAGCTTTGGCCTCTCCTTCTTGCTTCTCTTCATTACTGTACTGACCTGCTGGTAAGTCTTCTTCCTAAACTCCTTTCTTTCTCTAATCAATTCTTCATGCTGTTGTCAGAATAATCTTTCTTGTACATGATTTTAGTCCTGCCTCCATCTGCTCAGAAGACCTTCAGTGACTCTCTGTTGCCTACCACATAAAGATCAAACTCCTTTCCCTTATATCCAAGGCCCCCAGGATTGGGTGTTACTTTATCTTTTCAGACATATTATGTTCTTCCTTGTACTCTGTGCTCCAGGGTTTTTTCCCCTACTATATCACCCTGCCTCCTTTAATTAATTATGATATTAATTACTTCAATTCCCCACTTCATCTTAGTAGACAGTCTTTCAGGTGTTCTTGTGGTTAGAAAAAAAATAATTATCACCCAGAGCCAACATTGTTGTTATGAGCCTTTCTGCACTTGTCAAGACTTATTTCTCAGAACATAAGCATAGAGTCTGTGGCCTGGTCTGTACATGCAGACTTTCATCTTGGGAGGAACTCTGCTGGAGATTGTGATTGGTTGGCATCGCAGCTCAGGGAAACCTTCCCATCCCAATGAGCATCAGAGTAATATCTTAGTATTGGCCCATATATTGGACACAATTAATTAGTAATAATGATGTTATTTGATGTTTTTGGGTGAGTCATAAAAGGAATAGGAGGGGGTGCATAGGGATTGTCCTTTTCCTCTTCTCTTGGGCCTCTCTTTCTTTTGTTGATTCTGACAACCTTGGGGTAATAAGGCAGAGATGACAATAAATAATGTTAATTATTCAATGTCTAAAGAATTTTCCAAAATGACCCCCAAAGTCATGTTAGAACCTAAGTATTTTTCTAGTAACATTACTTCTTAAGGAAGGTAGGTGGCACAGTGAATAAAGTGCTTGTCTTGGAGTCAGGAAGACTCATTTCCTGAGTTCAAATCTGGCCTAAGACACTTACTAGCTGTGTGACCTTGGGCAAGTCACTAAACCCTATTTGCCTCCATTTCCTCATTTGTAAAATGAGCTAGAGAAGGAAATGGCAAACCATGCTGGTATCTTTGTTAAGAAAATCCCAAATGGGGTAATGAAGTGTCACACAAGACTGAAACATCAAAATGACAAAAACTAATTTCTTAGGAGTTAATAATAGTCAGTAATGGTGAAATTGATTTCTCTGTAATATCAAAGTGGGAAGAGGAAGAATGTGTGAAGTTCATTTTTCTCTGAATTAAAAATAAATACTTTTGAACTATACTGAGTGTTGAAATATTTTGAAGAATCCAAGGAAGCAAATTATCACTGGGTTTCATAGCTACTCTGGCCTATTTATCTTTGTCTCCTCCCAGTTTGATTTGTTCGCAAATAGTGTAGTGGAGAAAACAAATTGGAATCAGGAGACCTTGGTTCAAATTCTGGTTCTGTCATTTAAAATGTATGTGAGTTTGGCAATTTTCTTGCCCTTTCTGACTTTCATTTCACTCATCTACAAAATGAGAAGGCCTCTGATTTCCTGGAGTTGGCTTTTGCCTGGACCGAAAGGTTATACATGGATCTTCTCCAGAGGATAAGTGGTCCAAATCAACTAGTTCAAGCCCTAAACTATGTTGCTTGAATTACTGTATGTGGGGGTAATAGGATCATAAATCTAGAACTAGACATGTTTAGTGACTTTTTCCAATCTCACATATATAGGAAATGATCCTTCTTTTGTTCTTTTCCTCCAAGCATTTACTTCAATTTACTTTATAGGATCTGAAGATTTAAAGCTAGAAGGGACCTTATGGATCATTTATCTAATTCCTTCATTTTTAGATGGGGAAATTGAGAGGCTTAGAGAAGTTGTTACCTGTCCAAGTTCACACATATTGTATAATAAGTAGGAGATAGGGGATTCTGATCTTCTAATAGGCTCATAGATTTAGTATTGAAAGGGACCGTAGCTGTCATCTAGTAGAAAGGTGTCAAACTTGGGGGCAAAACTGCCACTGGAACCAAATTAAAATACCACTGGGGAATGTTTAACAAAATAAATAAAAATATAATATAACCTAGATAATGTTAATTTGTACTTTTCTAAATCAATATGCCACATCGGTGATTCCTTTCTATTTGAGTGTGATACCCATGATCTAGTCAATTCTCTATTCTCACATATGAGGAAAAACAGTCTGAGGGAGGCTAAGTAAGGCTTTTCCAAGCTTATACATGTAACTAAACCAAGGATGTGAAGCAAACTTTCTGACCTGAAGGCCAGTGCACTTTCCAGTCCGTCATATTATCTCACTTAACATGTTATGAGGCTACAAAACAAAATTCTAAGTGACATTTGATGGAGAAAGTTGTTAGCCTTTTCTTCAGATACTCTTTGCTTTCCAAACATTTTAGATGAACTCCACAAAGTGTGGAGTTTATTTATTAAGTGTGCACTCTATGAAGACCATTGTGTTTGGTACTGGAAAAGTATAGTTCTCTCCACAAACATTTATTTTTTTTTAATTTTTTTTATTTACTCATTTACTTTTAATTTACAAGATTCAGTTCCACAATCACTTGAGTTTCAGATTTTCTCTCCTCCCTTCCCCCCCATCCCCATGGTGGCGTGCAATCATGTATAGGATCTGCAAATACT
>JAQQSU010004923.1:0-13946 GCA_028627135.1 Pseudochirops cupreus | reverse complement strand
CCCTTTTACCTTTTGTTCCAAAGACTAAATAAGGAACAAATATCAGAAATCCTCCCTTTTACCTTTTGTTCCAAACAATGCAGAAGGAACAAATACCAGAAATCCTCCCTTTTGCCTTTTGTTCCAAACAATACAGAAGGAACAAATATCAGGAATTCCTCCTCCCTTTTACCTTTTGCTCCAAAGACTAAATAAGGAACAAATATCAGAAATCTTCCCTTTTGCCTTTTGTTCCAAACAATACAGAAGGAACAAATATCAGGAATTCCTCCTCCCTTTTACCTTTTGTTCCAAAGACTAAATAAGGAACAAATATCAGAAATACCTTCTTTTTACTTTCTTCTCCAAACAAAATATCTAAGGACCGATCATCAGAAGTTTTTTTTTTATGTATACAAGAGTACATACTGAGAACTGAATCTTGTAAATTAAAAGTAAATAAACAAGTCAAAAAAAAGAGTACATACTGAATATATAGCCTATGTTTTTGCTGACATTCAACCATGTCAAACATTCTCAGGTTCCTCTGCAGCTTTCTGAAGATACTCAGGAGAAGCAAGCTCATAATCATTGGGACTAAATAAAGCTGCAGAATTTGCTGCTAAATATTTTACAAAATCATGCAGATACTTTAACAGTAAAGTGGTACTATGACTGTCATAGAACGCATAGGACAGCATGTCTCCAAGTTTTACAAATAATCGCAGTAGATGTGGTGCTCCGTAGATCCGTGTCATCGGGACGCCAGGTTCATTTGCTAGGATTGCAGCATACTGTGGTTTCTCAAATTTATACAACAAACGAGAGCCTAGCATCATATTGAAGTATTCTCTAATCCCTGCTACAAGTTCAGGAACTGAATAGATCTTATCTTCTGAGTTGGCACAAGACCTTTCATAAAGTTCATAGTCCTCCAGAATTGACTCCACATTCTTCTTGGCAGGGAGACAAAATAACTTCTTTTGTTTAGTGATCATGTTCCAGTCATCCACAAGCCATGGCTTTAGTTCTGTAGGAATGTTTATCTTAAAGTCTGTTCTTCTCACAAATGCTCTACCTGGTTCACCATCAGAATTCACTGGGGCTCCTCTTCTCCAATGTGGTCGCTGAGGGATTTCATTGCTACTGCCACCATCTCTGTTTCCAGCACGGCCACTACCTGTTTCAGTCACTACATTCTGGTTCCTTTCATTGGCCTGTACTGATACTGATGAGACTTCAGCACTATTTTCTAAAGGATTTTGCTGTGGACCCTCAGAGGTCTTCTTTCCCGAAGCTGGTCCTATCGTTTTCCCTTTTGCAGACTGCTCTTGACTAGCTTCAAAAAGTTCTCTCTGTTTCTGAAGGTTGATTTCTGAATACTTAAGTAATCTGCTTTCTGGAACCCACTCATCATCCCAGCCAGCAGTGGGGCAGAGAGAGTCTTCAGAGGCAACATCATCATCTTCAGTAGGGAAGTGGCCTACAGCAGCCTTAGCCTTAGCCTTGGCCTTTCCTTTACCCTTTGTTTTGGTCTTGCCCTTACCCCCTACCTGCTCTTTGCTAGCCTCACTAACTTTTCTGGCCTCAATGGTTTCAACAGTTTCAGAGGACACACTGGCTTCACCAACCTCACTGATTTCACCAGCCTCACTGGTTTCATGGGACTTGCTGGTTTTAATGGCTTCAGTGGATTCATGAGAGTCCTGGATTTCAGAGGCCTCAAAGGTAACACTGGCCTCTGCAGCTTTACAGTCCTTAGTAGTTTCAGGGATTTCATGGGCTGGAGCAGCTTCTTGGGCCTTCATAGCTTCACGGATTTCACGGGCTGCAGCAGCTTCTCGGGCCTCACGGATTATACGGGCCATACGTGTTTCACGGACCTCAGTGACTTCAGAAGATACATGCGCTTTATGCTTTGCAGGGACCTTGGTGGCTTCTTCACAGACTTCATAGGTTTTAGCGTCCTTGGCAGCTTCATGGACCTTGGTGGCTTCCTGGGCCTCAGCGGCTTCCTGGGCCTCAGCGGCTTCCCGAGCTTTACGGATTGCACGGGCCCTTCGGGTTTCACGGACCTCAGTGGCTTCACAGGTTCCATGCATCTTGGTGGCTTTCTCGGCAGCTTCAGAGGCCTTAGCACCTTTCCCACCTTCATGGCTTGCAAAGGACGTACTGGCTTCACAGACTTCAGTGGCTTCATGTGTCTCACCAGTTGCATGAAGTTTGGTGGCTTCACCTTTAGTTTTACTGGTTTCATCAAGGGCTCTGGCAGCTTCCCCAACCTCACAGATTACACGGACCTTATGGGATTCAGGGGCCCCACTGGTTTCACTGACTTCAGTATTCTTGGGGGCTTCATGGCCTTCACTTATCTCCCCAGTCTCTTGGGCTTTACTGGCCTCCCCCGCTTTCTGGGTCTCCAGAACCTCCATCTTGGCCAGCTTTTCGGAGAGTCGGGTGCGCACGGCGCCCATCTTGTTCCCTCCCGGGTAGTGAACAAGGTACTTGACCTTCCGGTTCTTAACCGACACCTTCACACACTCCGCTTCGTAAAGCAGGGGCCCGTGGAAACACAACACCCGCTCCCCAACCTCAAACTGGGGCTTCCTGGGGTGCCTCTTGTGGTCTTTCTTTGGAGCCATCTTTCCCGTGGGGGCCCGGAGCCTCCTCCCGCCTGGCCCGCCTGGCCCGCCTGGCCCGCCTGGCCCGCCTTGCCCGCCTCGGCGGCTGCTGCCACACACAGTCCCGGTGCTGCCGCCTCACTGAGGCCCTGAACCTCGACTGTACCCCCCACTCTATTGCCCACTGCTCTCACCTCAGTCTGGCACTTGGACGCAGTGGTAGATCATGGGGTTGGTTATTTTTCGGGGAGCGAGGGTTGATGCAGGCGCCGCCGCTGGCCGCTAGCCTAGCTAATGGCGGCGAAGTTCAGCTCCCACCAAGGACTGCAGCTCTAGCCAATGACCAGACAGCTTTGCACTACTGCCCTAGCCAATGGCAAGGCATCTCGGCTGCCACCAATAGCAGTCGCTCTTACTGGTGGTCAAGCGGCTCTTTTTCCACCCATACTTGCTATTTCAGCCAATGGCCAGGCAGCTCAGCTCGTGTTCTAACCAATAGCCAGATATCTTAGTTGCTGCCAATGGCAGCTGCATCAACCAATGTGCTGGCATCTTAGCTTCCCGCCAAAAGCTGCAGCTTCATGCCTATGGCCCTATCTCTGTGGTGGCCATGCTCAGAGGACTCGTTGCTCAGAGGTGCTGGGACCACATGACCCTGCCCTCTCATAAATTGCAGAAGTGGATGTGTCTCCAGGATTGGGGTCCCACCAAGCTGTGCAGTACTCTTCATGTGCAAGCATGCATGCATGCATACACAGATGGCTGTGTGCATGCATAGTGCATGTTTGTATGGGCGTGCATGCATGTATGTGTGCATGTATTGTGTATACATGTACGTGTTTGTGCATATATTGTGCATGCTCAGTGTATGTGTGTGTGCATACCGCATACATGTATATGTGGATGCATAGTGTGTGCATGGTGCACACGTGTATATGTACATGCATAGTGCATTTACGTATGGGTGCATGCATATGCATGCATGTGTGTATGCATTGTGTATACATGTATGTGTTCATGTATGTGTTGTGCATGCACAGTGCATATGTGTGTGCATGCTGCATGCATGTATATGTGCATGCATACTGCATGTGTGTGGATGCATAGTGTGTGTGCATGGTGCACACGTGTATATGTGCATGCATAGTGCATGCATGTGTGCATGCATAATGTGTATGTGTGTGCATGCATGGTGCATTTGTTATAGATGCATGGATTGTGTGTATGTGTTCATGCATAGTGCATATGTGTTCACGCATAGTACACATATGTATGTGTGTGTATGTATGCTGTGAATTCATGCATGTATTACATGTACACAAGCAAATGGGACACTCTGAAGAGGACAGTTTACCTGTTGCCATGAAGGAGTTTGGAGAAACTGTCCTCGAGCATGGCACCTCTTCTTTGGATCTTAATTTGTAGCTGGAAGGGACCTTACAGGCCATCTCATCCAAGCTCAGCAGGAGGCCTGAGCACACAGGATCAGGGCCCCTTCTGTCCCCTGTCAGAATATGAGAATTGTGAATTCTCTAATTCAGCTTGTTATTTATGGTATGTCCCAAAAATCTTAGTGAAGTTTTAAACTTTAATAGCCTAAAATTGCACTAAGGCTTTTTGGGATACTCTCTCTATGTGTGTCTGTATGCACATATGTACACATATGTAATCCTTCTTATTTAACCTCAGGTTGCCTCAGTTTTCTCACCTATAAAATGGGGCAATAATAACAGTACCTGTGTCCCAGAGTTGTTTTGAGGATCAAATGAGCTAATATGTGTAAAGTGCTTAGCAGTTTCTGGTCCATACTAATATTAGATGTCATTGTTGTCATTGATGCTATTGTTGTTGTAAATAGGAGACGGGCTGGACAAGTAACAAGAGGAGACATGGTGTAAATGCTCTTTTGATCTTTGTGAAATGCCAGGAAGGGGGATTGTGATTTGCATTCCAGGAGGGACTGCTCAGATCTGGGAGATCAGAGATCCATTTGCAAATGTTTCTTATTGCTCTTCAGTAAAAGAAAGCTATCTTTAGATGTGGATCTGTTTATGTTGCACTTGTCTTAAAGTGTTCTGAATGACTCAAATTAGATGGCCTTGAAACAGAAATGGATATGGGAGAGTGCATTCGGTGAGCTGGCTTAGAGCCTCCTAGAGCCACCTAGAGTCTATTGTTGAGAGGGCAGCAGTGCCTGCTGAGGGCAAATCTACCAGTCCTGGAGTCAAGTTGAGAGTGAACTAAATGAGCCTCCTGTATCCTTTATTCTGCATGCTAACATAGAGAATGAGTAAAATTGCTGTACACAGAAACACGGTGTTTAGCTTGTCTTTGAAAGGTGGCATGAGGTAGTTTGTGGGGAAAAAGTTTTGACTTTGAGGCAAAGGAGACTTGATTTCCTAGGATTTAGGGATATTTCATCTCTCTGGGCCTCAGTTTCCTTGTATGTAAAATGAGGGAATTCAGTGGTTTCCTTCAAGACTCGGCTCACATCAGCTTCTGCAGGAGACCTTTCTCATCTCCCCCATCCCATCTCCCATGCCTTCCCTCCTCTGTTACCTTCTATGAATACTACAGGTTAGATATTTATAAAACGTGTGTACATACACATACACACATATATAGGTGTGTGTGTATATACACATATATGTGTGTGGGTATCCATCTTTCTGTCTATCTGTCTGTCTATAGTTGTTTACAGAATGTTTCCTGTGAGGGTTAGGAAATACGTGCAGGCTGCAGGCAGTTGTGTTGAGGCACAAGGAGTGTTGAGGCCCTGGAAAAAGCTGGGTCACATAGAGTTCAGAGCATTGCTCAAGGTTCTCACACGTGTGGTTACCAGGTGTTCCAGATTGGTGTCTCCACACCCTGTGGCCTTCATGCCCTTGTGACTGAACCTCCCCCTCACAATTCTGTTCAGCTGGGCTCTGTCACGTGCAGTATGTACATCTGGGATATATATAAGGCTTAAGCTTTGGGGAAAGGGAAGAAGTCTGTACTGAGATCTTGCTTTAAGGCTTGCCCATGGAGAAATTTCAATAAACTGTCTCTGCCTGCACCGATGAGCCTCAATTCTTCTGTTCTTGAGAATGAGCTGGCACCTTCTAGGTTAGGGTAAGTAACCGGCTGACCCTGTTGTCAGGTTAGGATATCCTGACAGTTTCCCTCATCAAATTGTTAGCTCTTCGACAGAGAGGTCATGGAAAGTTGGTTGGGTTTATTGTTTTGGCTTTTGGTTTTTTGCCTTTCTTTGTATCCTCAGTCCTTAGTGCAGTGCCTGGCATATAACAGATAGTTAATAAAATGCTTGTTGACTGACTTACTGACTGGTTGAACTAACTAGCTCTTTGGTGTCTTGATAAACTGAAAATTCATTTACACTTCCCTATAGAATCTGACTTAGCACATGCATGCAGAATCCCAAGGAAGAAATCCATGGGAATATCCACAGGTCTTTTGATCCTCACATGCTCCAGGGCTGGGGAACCTTCAGTGTTGAGGCCACATGTGGCCTTCCTTCTAGGTCCTCAAGTGTGGCCTTTTGACTGAGTCCAAGTCTGACAGAACAAATCCTTTTCTGAAGGGGATTTGTTCTGTGCGGTTTGGATTCAGTCAAAGGGCAACACTTGAGGACCTAGAGGGCCACCCATGGCCTTGAGGCTGAGGGTTCCCCATCCATGCTCCAGGACATGCACCTGACACTGGCCAGATAATTTAGAATTAGTTACCATCTTCCTTGCAGAGTTTTAATTGCTTATTGCTTTCACTCCTAAATAGGAAATGATGGTCTCCTATTTTCCCAAGAATAAGTTAGTAAGTATTCATGGGGCAACTAGGTGGTGCAGGGTAGAGTTCTGGGCCTGGAGTTAGGAAGACTCATTTTCCCAATATCAAATCTGGCCCTTACTGACTGTGTGACCCTAGGCAAGTCACTTTACCCTGTTTGCCTCAGTTTCCTTATATGTAAAATAAACTGGAGAAGGAAATGGCAAGCCAAAGCAATATCTTTGCCAAGAAAAACTCAAATGGGATCATGAAGAGTCAGACATGATTGAAAAACAACAACAGGGGCACAGTGAGTAGAGCACTGGCTCTGGAATCAGGAGGACCTGAGTTCAAATCTGTCTCAGACATTTAACACTTACTAGCCATGTGATCTTGGGCAAGTTACTTAACCCCAATTACCCTGCCCTCCCCCCTCCAAATAAATAAGTGAATGAATGAATAAATACATATTAAATGCCTGCTGATTGATTTGATCATTTAACCTCAATATAGTAACTAGAAGCTGTGGCAATCTTGAAGAAAAGAGGTATTGAAGAAGTCACCCAAGGTAGTGGGAAATGTGACAAGTCTATAAATAGAGCAGATCAAGACTCATGGGACACCATCCCCCTACTAGAAATCTGCCTCTTGCTTTCTTCCTCTAATAATATTAATCTGACCAGTTATTGCCAATAGCAGGTGAGAGATGAGTGCTGTTGCTAATGACTGGTCAGATTATTATTAAATGATCAAACGCTTACCTCCTCATCTCTGTGTCTCAAGTGTCTTCCTCCTTCTAGTCCATCTTCCACTTAGCTCTGGAAATGATCTGTAAGCTCAGTTCTGACCACATCACTCCCTACTCAGCAAGCTTCAGGGGCTCTTTCTGGCCTCTAGGTTCAAATTCATTGGCTTAGTATTTATTTTATTTTATTTTATTTATTTACTTATTTATTTATTTTTGCTTTTTGGAGGGGGGAGAGCAGGGCAGTTGGGGTTAAGTGGCTTGCCCAAGGTCACACAGCTAGTTAAGTTTTAGGTATCTGAGGCTGGATTTGAGCTCAGGTCCTCTTGACTCTAGGGCCCCTGTTCTATTCACTGCACCACCTAGCTACCCCTTCAGTTTAGTATTTAAAACCCTTTACCACTTGGTTCCAAAATACCTTTCTGACCTTGTTACCTATTGCTCCCTTACATACATTCTGTCCAACTGTTCCTCACACTCCTCACTCAATTCAGTGTCCATGCCTTGGCATATGCAGTGCCCCCCTGCCTAGAATGTAGTCCCTTCTGTGTGGCACAGAATGTGGTTTCTCAAATAGACTATTGGCTAAAGTAAATAAAGCCTTAGGCCTTAGTTTCGGTTTATTAGAAATCAGATGATTTCAGGGAAATCAAAACTAAGGAAATCCCCCTCCTCAGGGCTTCCTTGTTCCTTATCACCCCACCAGCCAAATAAGGGAATGTTGCTGTAAGCGTCAATCAAAGTGAAAGTTACATGGGAGGGGGACTCTTTGGTTTTGCAGTTTTCAGCTATTTATCCCAGTTCTTGCATCTGTATAGCGGCCTCCTCCCTCTGGACTTCCCAGTGGTGAGGATTGCCTGCTTCTGGCGAGATTCTAATAAACCTTCCTACTTTCACCTTGAGAAGTCTCCGAGTAGTCAATTTGGGGTAGGGTCTTTGTACCCCACACACATCTCTCTCATTAGCCCCACCCCACTTTATCATTCCTGGTTTCCTTCTAGCCTCAGATGCTAGCTATGTGACACTAGTCAAGTCACTTAACTTCTGTTCTCTGACTCACTTTCTTCAACTGCAATATAAGAACAAAATGGCAAGAGAATCTATCTCCCTCACAGAATTGTGGTGAGGACATTTCTAAAGTCCAATCTAGCAAAGAGCAGGGGCCATATGAATGTTGATCGCCACCCCCCTTCCCTCCACCATGCTGCCTCTCAGATTTCTTAGGTTAGCTTTGTAATGCAGTTGGCAGAATAACTTTGGAAGTCAGTAATCTATTTTGGCCTTTAAACACATCTCAAATCAACGGGGCTTGTAAATAGGATTCAGTGTGTGTGGCAAGGAGGCTGACCACAACAGTTTACAGTAGTGGCCTCTAAAGTGAGATGCATTCCAGGATATGCTGGAGTCACCTCAAAACACTGTCAGGAACTGATTGGTAAATTTTCAGTATAAGCATTTATACCTTGGAAATCAGCAAATGCTACAAATCAAGGCTTGATTTATTGGTTTGTTTAGTGTCTAGACTTTCAAAAGTGATATGAAAATGTTAATAACAAATACTTAAAAATATGTGGAGAGCCCCCCCAAGAGCTGGTTGTTAAATATTGACCAGCATAGTTCATCTGGTGTGTTCACTCTTTCTTTTAATGAATTTAAAGAACTAAAAATTCTTTTAATGAATTGCAGCTTATATGTGACCTGCTAAGTTGATTTATAGATTCTATTATCCAATTTGAACTAAAGCCCTCACAAAATGGACAAGTAGATTAAAAATATCTTGGAAAAAAGCCAAGGATAGAAGACAATATTAATAACATGTACACGAGCAGTTAACGAGAAAATGGTAGATATGACCATTCTACAAACATCATACGACAACAATGATACGTAATGAGAAGTTCAACAAATTATCAAGTTTATTTGATGTAGATTTTTATCCTTTAATGCTGACTCTGACCGGTCCCTGAGGGTGTAATGTGCCTTGAGATAATATCTAATGATAATATGAAGACATCATGGTTAGTGAGACATTTAAAAGCACAAGGTCTTTTGGCCCAAAGCATAGTTCACCTAGAAAACTCTGTTTATATTTTGAAAAATTTTACAGATTTTTAGGAGCTGTTTAAAAATCTTCCAAATAAACAGTTTTAATGAGTTTTGAACCTATTTGTCACAAATATTAAAATGCAACACTTTCTGGTTGGTTTATAAGAGCAACAAACTGGTATCTGCACAGATTGGAATTCACTAGCTGAATTTCAGCGACAACCTTTGCATCATTGATGGACGGGATTGAAAAATGAGCTTAATGATTTAATGAGTACAGTCAATGATGTATGTCTCACATATGGGATCTATGGATTTTTTGTGAAGTATCTTTTTTCGTCTCTGATGGGGGGTTACAGTGACTAGAGTACTCAGTCAGGAAGACTAGAGTTCAAATCTGACTTTGGACACTTACTAGTTGTGTGTCTCTGGGAAATTCAGTTAACCTTTCCTTGTCTCAATTTCCTTATCTGTAAAATTAAAAAAAAATATCACTTACCTCCCGGGCCTATTATGAGGACCCAAATGAAATAATAATCGTAAAGTGCTTAAACTCAGTGCCTGGCATGTGGTAAATACTATATAAATGTTAACTGTTATTATCAAACCAAGATTTTAAAAAATTATGAAACATTCAGTAAAAGTGCCCTAAATTATTATCATCAGTAATAATTTAGTGAGAATAGATAGCTTTCTCTGCCATTGTTTTTCTTGGATTTGATTATTTCAATATTAACTTCATTTCATCTTTGTCTCATCCTATTAAATGTCTGTTTCTCCATGCTTTATGATGGACACGATATATTATATTGCTTCTTATAAGGTATACAGAAATAAACCTTCATATATTGTTGTGTACACTCAAAAATGTTTACTAATGGGGTATGCAATCAAAAAAGTTTGGAAGACCTCTGGTCTAGGCAGGAGACAACCAGCTTGTGAGCCAGGGACTGAAAGTGGGGTGGCAAGGGAGAGGCTGATCTAAGAGAAGTTATACCTACACAAACACAGATGCATCCACATGGACACATAAGTACTGATTGACTGGGGATGACAAAACTGCCCTGCCAGAAGGAATGAGCAAACTCGACAAAAGGGATTCTTTCAAAGAGGCTATAGGGAAGTCTGTCATCAGCATACCATGTGGAAATTTTAGCTGCTAGTTAGCTTGAGTGGTAATTTTAAAAATACTGCTCTGACTTTTTTTGCTCTGTATGGTCTCCCTATACTCACACAGCAAGCAGTTTTTTCAGACTTAGCCTCCAGTGTACTCATTTCCACTGTCACTCTCAGTACTACTGGTATTCAGAATAAACTAAACAGCCTGCCAAGGGAAAACTCAACGTGCAGAAAGGAAAGACATTTCCCAGACTCTAATAGGTGTTACAAAGTCTGTCCAAAGAATCTCTGAGAATGTTTTCCTTCTGGAAGCGATGAAAAATTTAGAATAAAATTAAAAACTTTCCCGAAGAACTTTAAGTATATAGATGTGTCTAAATTCTGGTGAAATGAGGATCTTAGTTCACTGGTCTTAGTCTTAATTCAAAGCAAAGCTATAAACTCATCTTTGCTTTAAATTCTAAACCAAAAGAAAAAGGATAGATGCAGAATGACTTTTATATATTATCACGCACCAGTCCTACACGAATCAGCTTTTCCACGTGAGTTGTTTGTTTGTTTGTTTGTTTGGGGGGATTTTTTACACCAAGATCCCAGAAAGAAAATAAATGTTGTGTGGCCCGTGGTCATTCACTAAAACCATTGTGTGAAGAGTTTAATTCCAAGGCCAGGACTCAGACACAACTTAGGATCATTTGCATTTGTTTTCAATCAAAATTTAAAGCACAGTGACATTGGATCTGGAAAGTTGCAAAAGAAAAGCTGTTCAGACATATTTCAAAGGACTTTCCCTCAAGTGAGCAAAATACCAGTAAATGCATAAGGAGTTCTATAAAGATGCCAGAGGGAATACGTCACTTTTTAAGCCTTAAATTAAGTTTAATCTTGAAGACTTCAGAGAGAAACAAGTTTGAATTTTCTCTGGTGTGGTGATGATGGGACACTTTACTTTAGATGTTGTCTTCTGCATTTGGCTCAGGAATTGAACTGATCGATTTGCCCTCCCTCTCTCTTTAACTTAGACCAGATATTTAGAAGATAAGCTTTATCCAGCCATGGATCCCACATTGCTGTTCTAGGTGTCTTATTGTTAAGGTTTGTTAATCTTTGCCTACACATTGTGGGAAATAGTCCCCTGTCATCAGTCACTTAAAGCAATTGAAGTAGACACCTGTGACAGAACAGCTGTAATGTGATCCTCCTCTGCATCTCCCTAAGATTGTGATGTTCATGCAGATTTGGTGGCCACATCGAGGGAGGTATTCAGTTTTAGAAAAAGATAATTGCCAGGAACAGATCCCTTTTTTTCTCCTTAAATCTCAGAGCACTTTGTAAGGTGCCTCTGGCACTTATCCTATAGTGTCTTACTGGATTTTCATGTGTTTATGCCTTATATTCTCAAAAAGGGAATTAGGATGCCAGAGGGGAGAGAACACTGATGTCTTCTGTCTCCTATAGCTGAAGGACAAGCAGGTACCAGGGGCTCAAAGAAGGGGTGGATTTTCTGTTTGGACTTTGTTCAGTTCGTGTGCCACATTCTCTGTTCGCCTAGTTACTAGGGTTCACCCCATCTTCCTATTCAAATGTATATACTTAGATGTTTGCATTTTGTCCTCACCAGTAGCATGTAAGTTCCTTGAGACAATGAGCTATTTTCATCATTGGTTTTGTATCACCAGCACGCAGAGTGTCATACCTTACACATAGTAGATACTTCGTAAATGTTTATTAGATTGGATTGGAGGCTTTCCTGACAAATGAATAGAAAGTCAATCTGGTGTAGTGACCTTGGTGTCAGGAGTGAAAGATCTGAATGCCTGCCATGGGAGATTCAAATCAACAATGAACATTTATAATAGTAATGCAATTTCTACTGGTTTTGTTTACAGAAAGAATGCCAAAATAGTATTTAGCACTTTGGCTTCATTGTACATAATACCAAAAGCTCACACCTGTAGATCATGAAACTTTCTCCAAAACAAACAAGAACTGGTTGGGGCTTAAACATAGGAAATACCCAAAAATCACAAAGAATGAAAATGTCTACATTTTAATAGATAGGAAATGACTCATGGATGTGGGAGCCATCCCTGAGTCAACTATCAAACTATCAGAGCCAAGGCCAAAATGTATAAGAAATAAGAACAAAGAATAGTAATGAGAAAAAAAGATTTAACCCCGAAGTATTTAAGCAGGCTGTCGAAAATGCAAACTAAACAAAGTCATTCCAGTGTCATTCAGGATGAAAATGAGAAGAGGCAGAGCCAAGATGGCAGCGTAGCAGCAGCGAGGTTTTGCAGCTCGCACATAGCTACCTCAAATACCCATAAAATATGGCTTTAAACAAATTTTAGGGCTCCAAAACTCACATAAAAATACAGAAAAACACATCTCCCACTAAAGGCAGCTTGGCAGGAAGGACTCATCACAGCACATTGAGAACTGAAACCAGCCAAGCCTGAAACCATGGCTTGGCCCCAGGGAGGCCAGGACAAGCTGCAGCTGGGGCCTTCAGGAGAGTGGGTCAGCAGCAGCTCTGGCGGTTTCTAGCATTATCAAGCCATAAGAAACAAGGACTAAGTGAAAGGTCAGTGAATCTCAGCTAAATTTGGGGGAGAGAAATGGTCCAGCCAAACTGCCTCTAGGGTAATGAAGTGGCAGAAGTGGCAGCCCTGCAGCCGCCTCCATGTGGCTGCTTCAGAGCTCCCAGCCTGCAGACTGCAGGGGTGCCAAGAGATCATTCAGAGGCTAAGTGCTCTTACATTGAGTAGCCTGGATCTGGATTGTGGTCTTAGGTGGTGGTCCTGGGGTATGTTTTCAGTGAGCGAAAGCTGGTGGGGGCTGCAGCGGCCCCCTAATAGCTCTGGCAGCTGCAAAAACCCCAGTGATTTGGGACAGAGCTTTCCCTCCTGGAAGGGAAGTTCCACAGAGCTAAAAAATCCAGTAATTCACTGGCAACATGAGCAGGCAAAGGAAGCAAATTAAGAACAGCAACCAAACTGTAGAATCCTTTTTTGGGGACAAAAAGGATCAAAGTATGGAAGGGGAGGAAGGCGAAACAGTCAAAACTCCCGCACCAAAAGCTTCCAGAAAACATGAAGACTTCCTAAAAGCCATAAATCATCTGAAGAAGGATTTTGAAAACCAAATAAGAGAAGTGGAGGAAAAATTGGGAAGAGAAATAAGAATGATGCAAGAAAATCATGAAAAGAAAGTCAACAACCTGACTGAAGAAAATAACACCTTAAAAATAGATTAACTCAAATGGCAAAAGAGGCCCAAAAAGGCAATGAAGAGAAGAATGCCTTAAAAAGTAAAATTTGCCAGATGGAAAAAGAATCTCAAAAGCTCACTGAGGAGAATAATTGCATCAGAATTAGAGTGGAGCAAACGGAAGCAAATGACTTTATGAGGAATCAAAATATTATGAAACAGATCCGAACAAATGAAAAAATAGAAGGCAATGTGAAATATCTCCTTGAAAAAACCACTGACCTGGAAAACAGATCCAGGAGAGACAATTTAAAAATTACTGGACTACCTGAAAGCCACGATCAAAAAAAGAACTTAGAAAGCATCCTTCAAGAAATTCTCAAGGAAAACTGCCCAGATATTTTAGAACCAGAGGGCAAAATAGAACTTGAAAGAATTCACCAATCACCTCTTGAAAA
>JAQQSU010004922.1:0-13947 GCA_028627135.1 Pseudochirops cupreus | reverse complement strand
AGGCCGCGGGTTGCTAGCCCCAGGAAAAACTGCTGACCCTGCTATGCGCCCTGCGTTCCCTCCTACCCAGTTCCGTTGGCCCTCACCTGGGCTGTGAGAGGGCTGCAGAAGCCTCCAGCTGGGTAAGTCTGCTGGGTAGGGCTTCCCAGTCTGCCGCACTCTGCTCTCAGGTCCGCGCTGGTGCCACTCCTGTGTGCTCTGTTCTCCCTGCCCCGACCTGATTAGGCACTTCTCTGGGCTGGGAATCTGTCACTCTCTGTCTCCCAATGGGTTCTGTCACTCTTAAATCCGCTCAAATTTACTTTTTCGTTCCCAAGGACGAAATTCTTGGGGAGCCTGGAGAAGTCACTGCTTACTCTCCGCCATCTTAGCTCCGCCCCCCCAACACAATCCAGAATAAAAGAATTTGCTATAACACCATTCCTACTTCAAAAAGTTGTTTTTTTTTAAATTCATTAGGCAAGCAGACTGTTAGGAACACAATACAATTTTAGAAAGATGGCAACATCATAACAATGAATTTCAAATGACATCAAATGACTTATAAAATAATTGATCTTATTACTCCTGGCATTCAAAAATTTCTTCAAAATTAGAGAGATAATAATGTTGTATCCAACATTTGCCAGCTATAATATTAAACATATTACAATCATCATACCATTTTAATGTGATAACAACTACTATTATTTTGCCCATTACAAATTCAGGAAACAGGTCAAACAGATAACAAAAACTTCTGGTTGTTAAAGAACCAACAATCCCAACAGAAACAACTTCCAACTTCTAAATCTGATCTGTGATAAGTCAAATGATTCTTTAGGCAATCCGCCTGAAATTCTCAAATCTCAGGGTCCAATCTAGAAACTTCAGAAAATTCACAGTAAGTTTCAGTGTTCCAAAATCAATACATAATTGATAAAATGACCAGAAATCTTACAAAGTCTTTGTATAATTACTAACTTTCCCTTCCCAAATTTAAACTTCTTCCAGTATGAAAGCCAATTGTTAGAGATCCTCCTTAATCTTTTGTACACGGACTTGCTACTTCTCATTGTTCGTGAGCTTCATAACTAAAACAAGCCCCTCTCCCCAGGATTGATGACCTTTGTCCGCAGATTGAATATACATTAATAATTTTATGTCTTAGCTTTAATCCAGTTTCATCAAATTAAGCTAATTATAGCTAACTTATCTAAGGAGCAGGGTACTTTCTACTCATAGACCTTTCTCCCTCCTTTCTTTTTGCAGGGCTGTTACTGTGTTAAAATATCTCTCATGATTTCTTGATTAACCATTTCTCTCCCATCAAGCAATAATCAAAGGCTTTGCTCAGTTTCAATATTCTCAAACTTAGTAACCCTGGGGAGAGGGGCTTGTTGTAGTTATGAAGGGAAAGTTAGTAATTATACAAAGACTTGGTAAGATTTCTGGTTATAAGTTATTCTTAGTTATTAATTTCTCTCATTTGCCTTTTAGAATATCGTATTACTAGTTCTCCTCCGGTTTTTATACAGTCTGCCAGGTCTTGGGGTAACTAGGTGACTCAGTGGATAGAGGCAGGGCCTAGAATCCAAAATACTCCTCTTCCTGAATTCAAATCTGGGGTCAGATACATACTAGCTGTATAACACTTAACCCTGTTTGCCTCAGGTCCTCTCCTGTAAAATGAGCTGGAGAAGGAAATGGCAAAGAATTCCTGTATCTCTGTCAAGTAAACAGGGGTTACAAATGAGGTCACAGAGAGTTGGACATGACTGAAATAACATGACAATGACAACAACAACACAAATCAGGTCATGTGTGATCTTGATTATGAATCCTCAGTATTTGAATTGTTTCTTACATGATTCTCATAGTGATTTTTTCTTTCACATGAGAGCTCTGGATTATGGTGATGACATTCCTGGGATTTTACTTTTGGAGTTGCTTTCAGGAGGTGATAGGTAGACTATTTCATCTTTATTTTGCACTCTGGAACTAAATGATCTGAGAAGTTTTAATTTGAGATCTCTTGAAATATAATATTCATGGGTTGTTTTGCTTTTTAATTCAGATTTTCAGATTATCAGAGAAACCAAACATCATGAAATTATCTCGATGTATTTTCCAGGTCAATTCTTTTTGATATCAAGTATGTAAAATTTCCTTCTTTTTTTTTTGCTGTGTGGAGGGGGGAAGGCAGGGCAATTGGGGTTCAGTGACTTGTCCAAGGTCACACAGCTAGTAAGTGTTAAGTGTCTGAGGTCAGATTCGGACCCAGGTCCTCCTGACTCCAGAGTCTGTGCTCTATTCACTGAGCCCTCTAGCTATCCTGTAATTACTTTTACTGAAAGGGAGTCCTATTCATCTAAGAAATTAGGTTTGTGTGAGAATGGAGTGGAGTGGGGTAGAGGTTCAGTGATCGGTGGTTTCCGGTTTCTTTATCTCTACAGACAATTTAGGCAGGGAAGAAGCCCCAAAGACCTCTTAGCCCACCTGCTCCTAGTCTTCTTCTTAAAAGGACATCTCCATAGAATTTAGGAGCCGCCATGAAACATCAATGAATGGTGTTTGGCACAGCCCTGGGATTCTGGGTCGAACTTCCTTTGTTGCGCTGACCTATGGCCTCTTTCAGAGTCATCATACTAGACTCGGTTGGTTTTCTTGTTTGGGCTTGCCAAGGCTGATATGAAAAAGCTATGGGTTAAGCAGAATTTAGGATCTTAGAATTTAGCATGGGAGTGTACATGGCATGAAAATGGAATGCCTAGTTCAAGAAACTTGTGTAAGGAAGGCCAGATAATGAAGGAGCATACTGTCAAATATCTGTAAAGGTAGAGTGGAACCAGATGGTGAAGGGCTTGAAATCCCAGCCTGAGAAATGTATACATATTTTCAGTGTCAATAGGGAGCCTCTGAGCATGGTTGAGGAGGGAAGTGACTAGGCAGACAGGTGCTTTAGGAAAATTATTTTGGCATGTGGGTGATGGGTAGATATGAGGAATCCTGAGTATCAACACAAAATAGGATATGATAACATTCTCTTTTACCCTATTACCTGATATGCTGTAGGTGAACTTAAAGTGCAAAATACAGGACACCTTAATGCACGTTTTCCTATATAATTAATCTCTTTTCTACCAGGACAGAGGCACAGTGGGCAATGTTTCAGTATGTTAGTTGTATTCTTACTTTCTTTGTTTTCCTTACTCTATATTCCCTACTTCTCACCAGTATAACATAAGTCAGGTACGGACGACACCCCACACAAGTATTTCGTCCACTTATATCTCTGTTTCTCTTTCCTTATCTGTGTAGACGTACACATGTCTCTCTATCCATCCATCTATCTATGTATATATCTGTCTATCTATTTATACACATACATATATATAAAAGCTCATTTTATTCAGTTCAGTAAACACTTCTTAAGTACTACTATGTGTAAGCACCTAAAGTTCTACGTGCTAGAGTCATCTTACTGGTATTATGAGGATCAAGTGGGAAAAAGAAATGGATGTGAAAGAGCTTTGAAAAATGCAGAAGCACTGCTCAAATTCTACGAGCACTGATTAAGCATTTTTTATGTGCAATGCACTGGACTTGGGCAATGGGAACACCCAAAGATAAACCAGACCATAGCCATTAGGCTCTGAGCTGAAACTCTACTAGAAAATGAAGGCCTTTGCATCCTACAATAGAATAATTCAAATCACCAAAGAGATAGATCTGATGGATGTTTCCATTCTGTCCCTGAGGGGTGTGTCACACAGTAGTATGGTAGATCATTGGAAGGAGAGGTGGGATCCCTGAAGTCTAGTCTGTGTTCTGCCCCTGACTAATTTTGTGACCTGGGGAGACTCATTTTTGTTTCTCTCACCCTTCATTTCTCTCACCCTTCATTTCTCCATCTTTTATAAGACTAGGCTAGACTTGAAAACCTCAAGGTCTCTTTCATCTTTAAAGAGCTATGATTCTATTCTAGATCAAGATAAAACTTCCATTTTGTTCAAGTTTGGAAAACAGACAGTGGGAGGACTGAAGTTCAGGAGTGAAGATCCCAGGGGCCAGGAATGGCTAGGAATGCTTATTGTCTAGGGCTTCCCCACAGGATACTATTCCACCCATTGCCTGGGTACCAATTGAGGTAGTAACAGGCAAAATCTGAAATGCCTTCCCTGTAGGCTTGTAATGTGTGTCATGGTAGTACAGAAACAAGAAAAAACCAGGAACTTAATTTTGTCTCTGATAATGACTGTTTAGAGTCTGGAGGCAGAATGGTTACAAAACATGGTTAAACCAAGGTCAAGGACCCGGGGCTGGGGTTTTGATCATTTTTATCTGCATGTCTCCTCCTGAATCCTCCAGATCATTATTTCCTTCAAGTAGTATCCTGAACATAAGGCTTGCCCAGTGCTGGACATGTAGAAGAATATACTCAATAAACCTAGCCTAAGAATTTGTTTTCCAGTGAAGTGGACAAGTTCTAAACTTTATCTTGGCCCTCCCTCTTCATCTTAGCCAAAGACCACTTGTTTACCTACATTTCAAAATTTTAGTTTTTGCAGGACCTATTCATAAAAAAATCTAACCAAATAAGTAAAACCTTAAAAATTAAATTATTTGAACTTTGGCTCAAAAAATTTTTATTTTTTTTACAAACTTAAGATCAAAATGGTACATTTACTGTCTCTTTCTGAGTCTTTATTTATAAAGATCAGATTCTCTGATGTTGTTCTCTCTTTGTTTGCTTTGCTAATTCTCTTGAACTCATTTCATATCCCATCAGTAGGGCTTTCCATATTTTTTTGAAGTCTTCGTTGTGGAGGTTTTCTGAGCCACCATATTGCAATATATGAGTATATCATAAATTATCCACTCATTTTCTAATTAGATCAAATGTTTTCATCATGATATTCTCTCTCCCTCATACAACAATGTAGCATAACTAGAAAAAATAAAAATAGATATGAGGTCCTAGCCCTTTCTTGCTTTTCATCACACACAGTGCTCCATCTTCTCCCTCCATACTTTTGCAACAACTGGTCCTCATTCCTGTCCGGGAATGTACTCTCTCTTCACTTTTGCTTCTTACAATCATTGGCTTTCAGCTCAGATGCCATGGAGCCTTTGATGACAGCCCCCATGCCCACCCTAGATGCTAATGTCTTCCCCCCAAATTGTCTTGTATCTATTTTATACACACTGACGAAAGTACATACATACACATATCTCCCTAGAATGTAAGCTCCTTGCGGGCAAGGGCTGTTTTACTTTAATCTTTGTATCCTTGGTACCCAGCGCCATGCCTGGCAAACATTAGGCACTTAATAAGTGCTTCTTGATTGACTGATGCTTTTGGAATCTGAAATGTCTGGAAGGAAGTAGATCTATATCCTTTTAGAACCTAGACCACTATTTCAGCATTTCAATGCCAGCAACTCCTAGCACAGTCCCAGTAGTGTAAGAAACTAGGACCAGCATGTCTCTTTCAGTTCAAAATGCAATGATCTTAGGATTACTCAAAGATAACTTGTACCTCTGAAATATATGGACAGATGTGTACCTCTATTTGGTTACACAGGAAGAACTGAACTGAACTTTACCTCTTTAAATCTGCCTATTTTTTATAATAATATTTTAAATAAAAAATTTTAAATAAAACTGCGGTTTTAATAATGGATATTTTCTCCCCACAACTGTTTTTAGAGGTAGATGCTATTATTATCTCCATTTTATGTATGAGGAAACTGAGGCAGACAGATTAAGAGAGTGGTCCAGGGACACACAGGGTGGGATGTGAACTTAGGTCTTGTTGACCAGTACACTCTCCACCATACCACCTTGGTGCCTCAATGCAGAATATGCAAAAGCACCTTCAAATTATTTGCTCTTCAGCCATTTCAATCATGTCTAACTCTTCATGATCCCATCTGAGGTTTTCCTGGCAGAGATACTGGAGGGGTTTTCCATTTCCTTCTGCAGCTCATTTTACAGATGAGGAAACTGAGGCAAGTAGGTTTAAGTGACTTGCCCAGGGTCACACAGCTAGTAAGTGTTTGAGGCCGTATTTGAACTCAGTTCTTCTGACTCCAGGCACGGAGCTCTCTCCTTGTACCATCTAGCTGCCTTACATACAAAATATAACCTCAGCTAACTGGAATGCTCAGACAATAGCGCATGTGCATTTTCTTTTCTTATTAACTGAGACCACAACAACACAATAAAAACAAAACAAGACAAAAACATTTTTCTGTTCAAAAACTTACCGAAAAAAAAAGTGTTCAGGTAAAAGCTCTTGCCTTGGCACGAGTATAGTTTGCTGAGAGCATAGTTGGTGAATCTCATTGAATCTATTTTGAGTGATGATCTTGAGACTCAGGGCCCTTAATCTAAATGTCAAGGCTCACATTGCAGTTTTGTACATGCAAGAAGTGCTTAGTTGAATCTCTCCTCGGTGCTGAACATGTCATTTTTTTGTTTTATAAAACACAGATTTTCTACGTATATGTGTCTGTGTGTGTGTGTGTGTGTGTGTGAGAGAGAGAGAGAGAGAGAGAGAGAGAGAAAGAGAAATAGAGAGTGAGAGCACATGTATAAGAGAAAGACGAAGAAACAGCTACACAAGCAAATGAACAGAGAAAGACAGAAATACGACATTGAAAGAGAGAAGGAGAGTTGGAGAGACAAGCAGAAAGGTACAGACAGAAAGACAAATGTCACACAGACATATACCCAGAAGAAGAGAGACTTTATAATTCCCCTCCTTCTGAAAGCAAAGTATGTGGAAAAAATACTGATCAACTGGCACATCCAGGGTTGTTTTTCCTCCTCTGCTGGTTAATCAAGGTTTTACTGTGCATTAATAATCACAGAATTATAGAATAAGAGATATAGAGCTGGAAGAGCCCACAGAGAACCTCTAGTCCAAACCACACTTCTTATAGAAGAAGAAAACAAGCTTCACAGAGGTTCAGTGACCAGCCCAGGATCACACAACTAGTTTCAGAAGCAGGATTGGAATTCAGTTCTTCCAGAAAGAAGGCCAGCTCTACCCACTGCACCTCATATGCGTTTAGAGTGGGAAGAACAGTGACTGTGAATCAGGAACACAGGATCCTAATCCCTTTCTTCCCTATAACTTGCTATATGACCTTGAGCCAAATCAGTTGAAGTCTCTGAACATCCATCCATTTCTTATCTGTAAAATGAAGGTATTGGGCTAGATGGCATCTAAATCCAGCTCTGAAAACTCTGATTCTTGCTGTGGTACAAAAAGGAAGAGCACCCGATTTTCAATCTCAGAGCATAGGCTCCACTGCTCTGTTCAGGTGTGACCCTTTTGGGAGGCATCTGTTCCTTTATCTGTGAAATGAGGGAGTTGGACTTAGATGATCCTGAAGGTTCCTTCTGCAGATTCTAAGATCCTATGATCTAGAATCACCATGGAAATCAGGACAAACTGACTCCAGCACTGTGGGAACTTCTCTGTGAGTGTGGACCAGAAGCTGTTTGAAACTTGTAGATTTGAAAGAGCTCTGTGCCACACCAAGGGGGAAGACAAATCCCATGCCTTCCGACTGCCAAGCCCAGGGCTCTTTTCCCAAGTCTTGATAGAAAAACCTCCCAGAGTGAAAGAAAAGGGTCACTGATGACCTAATGGTCTGTTTGCACCCTGTGAAACCTCTTCCTCACATGACACCTGCGTTGTGGTTCAGATAAGTGCTTAGGCAATGGCTTTCTCAATGGATAGCATGGAGTTCTCACTAGAGGGCTTGTTCTTCAGTGTCCCTTAGCCTAAGGCTCTAATTCCTGTCTTATCTGTTTCAGATGATTGATGCTGACAAACCCCAAGTTCCCAACTTTCACGAAGAATCCTGGGGCAGCTGCAGAAGTCGCACCATGGGGAGCTGTTTGATGAAGTGCTGGAGCCGCTCCCAAGGTGAGTCCTTTCTGATGACAATACAGGTCCTGTCCTTGAAAGAGAGGCTGGGAGTGCAGTATGGCTAGGATCCAGCCTGAGAGGCACAAGGATATACCCAGAAAGGAGGGTTGGCTATTTGTTTCCATGAGGCCCCTACATACTTTAGTTTGGAAGGAGCCAGCAATGGCACAATGTGTGCATTGAACTGGGCTTCCCAAGCTGAAGCTTTTTATTGGCGGCATAATGAGGTGAAAGTCCATGCCTCTGTTTCCCTTAGCCTAGTCTTAAATTTCCTGCTTATTGGGTCCAGTTTATTTCAACAGGGCTTTTTAGAAGGTGATCACACCAACCCAGTAGTATATATATATATGGTGACCTGTCTCCTCAGCAGACATGAACATGCACAGATATCCTTACTCAAAAGAAAAAAAAGGGGGTGGGTTGGGGGTGGGCAGGAGGAGAACTTTTCTATCACCAATCCTCATTTATTCTCCATCTCAAATAAGCAGGAATGAAAACCAGTTGGAGATATTGACCTCAGGCCAAGTAGTTTGCTGCCTTCCCAATTTCATTGGCAAACTCCTAAATTGTCAATAAGCATGAGGTTTCACAGAGAGTCAAGATTACTCCCCAGAGGGAATATTTAATACCACTAAGATTAAGTCAAGTAGCTTCTTAAATGTACTAGTTACACTGAAGAGCAGCTCCACCTGCCTCATAGACTTAAGTCCCTCCCCTATTGGCCTATTCCTGGGACTCATGCAATTGTTCCTTTTCCATTTGAGATGATAGAGTAAAGTCACTTTTTTAAGAAGTTGATTTTTGGGGGGGTGGGGAGAGGAGAGAGGGTATCTACAACATGGAGGACATGCTAGGCAAGCACAGCAGAGATGCTATCAAGTTGAGAAAATGAGATTTTAGAAGAAAAGAATTGAGATAGCTCACCTTCTTGATGGAAGAGTTACAAAGTGCAACACATGTAGTATTCCATTGGATGCTCAACATATTTGGGAGTCTATACCTCAACATAACCTCAACTGAAGTGGATAACCATCAAATATTGAGGTATAAACCCCAAATACCCGCATGCTAGGTCCTTCCCAATGAATTTGCCTCAAGTCTTCTCTCAGCCAAAGAACAGCAAAGTTGATTCAAAGTTCACTTGTACTGGACACAGAGGAAGTCTGTGCAAGAAAATTCTATGGTGCTCTCATACACATGGAGGCAAGATAGGGTCTTATACACAGAAAGTTTGTGGGAGCAATCTAGGGGCGACCTAGAGGGGGAGTTTAGAGAGGGTCTTCAGGAGTACTTAATGAGGTCACACTTCAGTAAATGAGAGAAGTTGTTGGATGCCACCTGGAGCTGATAGACAATGGGGGGCTAGGGGAGTTCAAGGGTGTAACAGTGATTTAGGTATAGATACTTTGATAGGCTTAAGGGTGGGATGCAGATGGACAATGGAGAGCTAGGCTAGTAAGAGTAAGAGATTTGGGCATAGCTATAATGACAGGCTTATGGCCTCAGGCAAATGCCTCATCAAGAAGGAAGATTCAATCTGAGTTCAAGGGGTTTGCCAGAACCTGTACCTCATGAAGATTATGGGGTAAGTACACATTTTCTGGGAGAAACAGAAAAAAAACAAAAATAGTTCCTCCGCTAAAGGACTCTAATGGTGGTGACCATAACTTAGTACATTTGATGTCAATGTGGAACATATGAAGGTAGTGTTAGAGGGGTAAACACTAGGAGGTGGGGGCCTCCTGCAGGAGTAGGAGGTCAGGAATTCTTAGTGACAGGTTTGTAGAGAGGGCACCCAGCATCAGGGACAGTCATAGGCAAACATTTTATGTAAGGGACAAGTGGACCAGTATGGCTAGACCACAGAGTACATGGAGGAAAGTAATGTACTGAAAGATGAGAAAGAAGAGCAGGCATTAGGTTGTGAAAAGCTAGCACAGGTGGTTTGGGCAACGACTGCTTATATCTGCACGGAGTCTATCATGGAATGTATTCCCAGGTGCAGGGTTCTAATTTGAGTTTTAAGACATAGTCAGGTAGCTCCACTTTGAAAAACAGATAATTAACTCTTTTGTTTCATATAGTTTTTTTTTAATTTCCTTTTTCCTAATCTGACCAAGACTGACTAAAAGGAAATCAGCATTTATATAGATTGGTGGGGAGTAGAGGCAGATGAAAACACCTGGTGAGAGCAAGGGATATCCATACTAAAATACACTTCAGGTTTTGTCAGACCCCTGGATGGATTCTGCAGAGGTTGGCTGTGTGCTATCCCTGCTCACTATATATCAATCCAGCCATAAGGGAGCCAGTTCACCTGCTGCACACGTGTGGCATGTGGTAAAGCTCCTCTGGGAACCAGAAAGACCTGGGTTCAAATGCTGCCTCAGAAACTCAGAGTGTGACAAGGGTTGAGTCATTGAGTCTCTTGGGGCCTTGGTTTCCTCATCTGTATCATGAAAGGATGGATCCAAGGACCTCTCAGGTCTTTGAGTTCTTCATCTGTGATCCTGCTTTGATCCTATAACCCCAAGTTGGTGTCCTTCTGTTTCCCTGGCCTCCTGATTACGTTTCCCCTGAATGGGTGAAGCACAACTGAGGCTCAGGTTAACCCAGCAATGGTCCAGCAGTGGGCATGGAACCAGGAGTGTGCTGGAAAATATTTCACAACCAGTGGATGGTGGGAGGAAATGTACGCATGACATGCTACTAAGCTTAATTTGTATGGTTACCATTTTCTCTCTGACTTTCTGAAGTCCAAATGATCCACAAAACAAGAAATCAAGCCTGACTTTTGGTCATTCTCGATTTCTGAGGTGTCAAAACATTAAAAAGTTAACCCAGGTGGGCTCCAGCAGTCTCCTGAGTATAAACCTCATGCTGCTAGGTGACAGGCTGGATAATAGATTGGGTGTGGAGGTGCAAAGACCTGAGTTCAAATCCTACCTCAGACATTTATTAGCTCTGTGACCCTAGACAAGCCCTTTAACCTCTCTTTCCTTAAATGCAAAAGGGGCATCATAATGACAACTACTTCCTAATGTGGTTGTGCAGACCAAATGACACAGTGGTGAAAGACTTATCGCAGTGCCTGGCACATAGCAGGCATGTAATGAATGGTGTTCGCTTCCTTTGTATCATCCTGTGATTTCACACAGGAAAGAATGTGCTCATCAGTGAGGCTGTGTCTGCTCTGAAGAATGTAATAAGCACCTCTGTAGGCTCTCATGCTAACCCTTTGCTGGTTGTTCAGTCTTTTCAGTCTTGTCCGTCTCTTTGTGAGCCCATTTGGGGTTTTATTGGCAAAGACCAGGGAGTGCTTTGCCATTTCCTACTCCACCTTATTCTATAGATGAGGAAACTGAGGCAAAGAGCGTTAAGTGACTTTTCCAGGGTCACACAGTTAGTAAGTGTCAGCCCAGATTTGAACTCCTAAAGAGAAGTCTTCCTGACTCCTGGCCTGGTACTCTATCCATTGTGCCTCCTAACTGTGCCATGTTCACCTTGTGGCTGTACAAACCTTTTAAGCTCCTTACTCCTTTCCAAAATGAAAAACCTGTACCAGAGATATTTACACTGAAATTTTGAAAGGAGAATTTGTTGGGAAAAAGAGGGCCTCATTATTTCTTCTGTTAAGGATAGGGACCTGACCTATAATTTATTGATTCAGGAACTCCCAGATGAAGAAGCACTCTCTACTCATGTAGGTTGCCCCCTTCTCTGAAGCTTTTACTTACAGAACGTTGCCTGGGACATTGAGACATTAGGGGACCTACCCAGGGTCACAGAGCTGGTAAGTTTCAGAGGCAGGACTTCAACCCTAGTCTTCCTGGAGCTAAGGCCAACTCTCTCTGACCCCATGGTTCCTCCCAATTACACCTATGAAACTTACTATTAAACTAAATTGATATAAGAGTCATGACAGATACATCCTCTAGGGTGTCAGGAATGTGGGTATGGCTAGATAGATGAAACTAGAGACTTGCCACCATTTGAGGCCTTGGCGCCATCCTCGACTCCTCAATCTCTCTAGTTCCCAACCAGATGCCAGTTCTTCATGATTCTACACCTAGAACATTTTGTCTATCTCTCTGCCCTTTCTCACATGGCGACAACAGTAACTCAGCCCTCCATCGCCTCTTACTTGTCATGTATAGCAGCAAATTCCTAACTTGTCTTTACTCTCTTCACTCTGTCTTCCACATGGCTGCCAAAGTGAGTGACCCATGTGGTCAGTGGTCAGTGGTCAGTGGTCAGAGGCTCTAGTGACTTACTAGTACCTCAGTGTAAAATAAAAATGACAAAAACCTCTATTGGTTTCCAAAGAGGTAACTCTCCATTTTCCATCAGCAGCTCTCTATTTGTTCTGGATTCTGGGGAGCATAAAGCCTCACCCAGGGTAAGTCATTTCCTGAAATCTCATCACCGTGCAGAATGGCTCAGTTTTTGATTCTCAGCACCTTCCCCTCAGATTGGAGGGGAGAACCAAGTAGAGCTGCTAATGGCAAATGGCTAAATGGCAAATGTGGGTTGGTTATGATTCCATCCAAAAATGGAGAGTTACCTGGAAAGTTGAGAGAGCTCAGTGCGCTCTCTAAAGGAAGGTTTTGGGAGGAGTGTTATTCTTCTACCCACCAATCAGAGGGGAAGTTGCTGAGTATGGCAAACTGTGTCCCTTGGCCTGGTGATGAGATTTCAGATAATCAGTTTACCCAGGGTGAGGTATGATATAATTAATGTTTCTCAGATTTCCCTGGCTGGTCTCCCAACCTTCCTGCACTCACCCTATTTTTTTGGTTCCCTTTATCCATTGTGTTCTGTATGGCAAGCTCCTTGAGGACAGGATCTTCTGTCTTCTTTTTTTGTATTTATATCCCCATCACTCAGCTGATTAATGCATCTGGTATGTAGCAGGTACTTCATAAACATTGATTGAACTGGAGTTTTTAGTCCTTTATAATCTAGTTCCAGCCTCCCTTCACCAGCTTATTACATGTCGGTGCCCTTCACACAATCTGTGTTCTGGTCAAACTTGCCCAACTGCTTAAAGTACATGACAATTCATCTTCTGCCTGTGCTTCATTCTAGAATTTGCTCTCCCCCTTACTTTTGCTTCTTGAGAATCTTTTGTTTCTTTCAAAGCCCAACTCAAGTGGAGCTTTTGAAAAGTAGAGTGGGCAGCCTTGGAAAGAAGCAGTAATGCTTCTTCTCTCTAGCAATCTTAAAGAAAAGGCTGGATGGCCACTTGTGGTGTTATACTGGGGTTTCTTTTTAGAATTTGGGTTGGACTAGATCTCTGAGATCCTTGTGATTCTGTGTTTCTCTTTGTTTAACTGCTTTCTGTGTTTTAATCAACAAGATCACTTAATGATGGTAATTAGTACCCTCCCATTTTCATGCCATAGTATTCCTTTTAATTGTCATTCTGTTGTAGATGACACAATTAGAAATAATTGTCAAAAACCTCTCATGTAGAAGGCACTCAACTAAGTACATGTGGGAGAAATCAAAATGTTTCTTCCCTTAATGACTTACAACCTAGAAGGTGTGGGAAAATATGGATGGAGACAGATTATATAGAGATGTGTAGATACAGACACAGACAATGGCTATAAATGTAGGCAAGTATAGATAAATATCAATCTTACATATATTTGTAACACACACACACACACACACACACACACACACACACACACACACACACACACACACACACACACACCCCAGAGGGAAACACACTCATGTAAAATAAGTAGTGAGAGGCAGCAGAGAGCAATAGAATCAGATGGAACTGGTTTGAGTCCTAGATTTCCCATTTATGATCTTGGGCAAGCTGCTTTACCCCTCAAATCTATCAAAAGAGGAGGTTTAGTCTAAACTGGGCATCTTACCACACAGAAGAGTAGGGGGATGGGGGATGAGAGGTGGGGAGATGGAGGGGAGGGCAGGGACGGGGGGAGGGATGATGAATATTCACATTTCTGTAGAGGGGGAGGGACAGGGTGGAGAGTGGATGG
>JAQQSU010004921.1:0-13947 GCA_028627135.1 Pseudochirops cupreus | reverse complement strand
TATATATATATATATATATATATATATATATATATATATATATATATATATATATATATATATATACATATGAGAAATAAGGCTTTGATCAAAGAAAAGTGTTAGGAAAAAATGTCCTCAGTTTTCTGCTTTCTAATTTTGGTTGTATAGGTTTTATGAAAAACATTTTTTAATTTAACATAATAAAAATGATCCATTTTACATCCACATCTCTCTTGTTTGGTCATAAATTATTCCCTTCTTCATAGATCTGACAGAGAAAACTATTCCATGCTCCCTGAATTTGCTTATGGTATCACCTTTATGTCTAAATCACATATCCATTTTGACCTTATCTTGAAATACAGTGTGAGATGTGAGTCTCTATCCTAGTTTCCGCCAAACTGATTTCCAGCTTTCCCAGAAGCTTTTGTCAGATAGTGAGTTCTTGTTCCAAAAGCTCAGATCAGTAACTTAGCGTTTATTAAACGCTAAGTTGCTGTGGTATTACTATTACCATTACCTTATATATTGTGTTCCTAGCTTAGTCCACTGATCCATCATTCTTTTTCTTAGCTAGTGCCAAATTCTTTTGATGACTACCACTTAGTAATACAGTTTGAGATTTATTACAGCTAAACCATCTTTCTTCACTTTTGTTTCCATTAATTCCCTTGATTTTCTTGACCTTTTGTTCTTCCAAATGAATTTTGTTACCATTTTTTACTAGCTCTACAAAATAATTTTTGGTACTTTGACATGGCACTGAGCATGTAAATTAATTTAGTAAGAATTGTCATTTTTAATTTTGCTCAGTCTACTCAGAATTGGAGAAGGAAATGGAAAAATCATTCCAGCATCTTTGCCAAAAATAATAATAATAATAATAAATGGGATCACAACAAATTGGACATAACTGAAAAGACAGAATAACTAGGATTCTGTATGAATAACATTACATGTTCTGCAAAAAAGTGGTAGTTTTATTTGTTCATTGCCTACATTAATTTCTTACATTTCTGTTTAAAATTTTTCTTATTGCTATTATAGCTAACATTTCTAATATAATATTGAACAAGAGTTGTGATAATGGGCATCTCTGCTTCACCCTGATCTCATTGGGGAAACTTCTAGTTCATCTTCATTTCAGAAAATATTTACCAATGGTTTGAAATAGATACTGCTAATCATTTTAAGGGAAACTCAATTTATTTATATGTTCTTGAGTGTTTTTTTTTATTTAGGAATGTGTGTTGTATTCTGTCAAAATATTTTCTGCATTTATCGAGACCATCATATGATTTCTTTTGTTTTTATTATTGATATAGTCAATTATTCTGATAGTTTTCCTAATATTGAACCAGTCCTTCGTTCTTGGCATAAATCCCACCTGGTCATAATGTATTGTCCTTGTAATATATCACTGTAATCTTGCAAGCATTTTATTTAAAAAATTTTCATAATTCTCATTGGAGAAATTGGTCTATTGTTTTCTTTCTCCATTTTCTCTCTTCCTGATTTAGGAATCAACACTATATTTGTGTCACAAAAAATGTTAGGATTTCTTCTTTTACTATATTTCCCCCAAAAAAATAAGTTTTAGAATTAGGTGTTTTTCCAGTGTTTGGTAAAATTAACCTGTCGATGCACCTAGCTCTATAGAATGTTTTCTTAAGGAATTCACTGAAGTTTTTTTTTTTCCAAATTTTGTTTTCTTTTTCTAGTGCAGAGTTGAGTATTCTATTTGCTCTTCTGTTAATGAAATATAGATATATTTGTAAATATTCAATACTCATCCATTTTGCTTTGGTTGGTTTAATTTCATATAATGGACAAAATAGCAAGTAATAATTGATTTAATTATCTCCTTCTTTGGTGGTAAATTCACCCTATTCATTTTTGATACTAGCAAATTTGTTTTCTTTATTTTTAGTCGAATTAGACAAAATATATATATCTTATTATTTTTTTCTTCATAAAACCAGTTCCTAGATTTTTTCAATTAGTTCAATTATTTTTTTTCAATTTTATTAGTCTCTTCTGTGATTGTTAGGATTACCATTTTTGTGTTTAATTGGGGATTTTTAATCTGTTTTTTTCTAGTTATTTTTTTTATTTACATGACCATTTCATTGATCTGCTTTTTTATCTATTTTACTGATATAAATGCTCTTAGAAATAAAATTTCCTGTAAGTACTGTTTTGGCTGCATCCAATATATTTTTGTATGTTGTCTCATTGTGTTATTCAAATTAATGAAATTATTGATTATTTCAATGGCGTGTTTTTTGACTCCCTGTTCCTTTAGGATTAGATTAGTTTCTACTTAATTTTAGTATTTCTTTCCATGGCCCTTCATTAAATGTAGTTTTATTGCATCATCATGTAAAAATCATGCTTTTAAAATTTCTGTTTTTCTGTGTTTGATTTTTAGGTTTTTATGGCTTATTAGTCAATTTTTTGTAAAGGTGCCATGTACCACTGGGACAAACAAATATCCCCCCCCCCCCCTTCCCATTCCATTTTCTCCGGAGGGCTATCATATCTACATTTTCTAGAATTCTATTCACCTCTTTAACTTCTTTCTTGTTTTTTAATTAATTAATTATTTTTGGGTTTTCAACAATCACTTCCACAAGACTTTGATTTCCAAATGTTTCCCCCATCTCTTCCCTCCATCCACCCCAATACAGCAGGCATTCTGATTGCCCTTTCCCCCAATCTGGCCACCTTTCTCTCACTCCTCCCCCCATCTCTTTCTCTTTCCCTTCTATTTTCCTATAGGGCAAGATAGATTTCTATACCCCATTTCCTGTATATCTTATTACTAAGTTGCATGTAAAAACATTTTTAAACATTCATTTTTTTTAAAGAAAATTTTCATGGTTTTATTGTATAATGAGGCATTGGAACATCCGAACAAATCAAGATCTGGGCTGCATACACAGCTGCTGCTTTCTCTTGTGTTTCTTTGGTTACTAGAGCAACTTGTCAGTACATTAAAATAAAAAAGACAGTCTTTTGCATTACTTAGTCTTTCTAAGGCATGCTCTGGTACAATACAAACTTCTCATGCCAGATGCAGCTAAAGTCCAAACATCATGCACAACACACTCAAATAGTGATGCTACTGCCACCACCATGGCGTACACCCACCACAGCCTTACAGGCTTGTGTGTGATATTTGGAGCGTTCTGAGGGGCCTGGGGAGAGGAAGTGTGAATAATATCAGGAAGAGGAGACAGAAAGAAACAGCGTGGGTGCCTTGGGAAGAGGAGGCTCCACCAAAGTTGTGCAGCCCTAGCCTGATCATGTCATTGGTGCATACCCAAGGATCGTTGATGTTGAGTTCTGTCATTATCAAATAACTGGTAATAATGTTGCACAAAGCTGGATCCAATCTGCTCCCAAATCAGCACCTTCCCTCTCTCCTCAAACATTCATTTTTAAGACTTTGAGTTCCACATTCTCTCCCTTCCTCCCTCCCCACCCACCCTCATTAAGAAGGCAGGCAAATTGACATAGGCTATATATGTGTAGCCATGTAAAACACTTTCATAATAGTCACGTTGTGAAAGACTAACTATATTTCCCTCCTTCCTATTTTGCCCTTCTCTTATTCTATTCTCTCCTTTGACCCTATACCACAGTAAAAGTGTCCCTTTCTGATTTCCTCTCCCCCAATTTGCTCTCCCTTCTATTATTTTCCCATTTTATCCCCTACCCTCCTACTTTCCTGTATGGTAAGAAATATTTCCATACCAAACTGAATGCATATGACAATCCTTCCTTCAGTCACATCTGATGGGAGTAAGGTTCCCTCTCACCTCCCCATTGGTACCCTCTTAGGTAAAAGCTTTTTCTTGCCTCTTTTATGTGAGATGATTTGCTCCTTTTTACATCTCCCTTCTCCTTCTTCTAGTACATTCCTCTCTGTTATCCCTTAATGTAGAAGCTGCTAAATCTGTGTTATCCTGATTTTGTTTTCACAATACTTGAACTGTTTCTTTTTGGCTGCTTGCAGTATTTTCTCCCTAACCTGGGAACTTTGGAATTTGGCTACAATATCCCTAGCATAGTTTTGGCTACAATATTCCCAGGAGTTTTCCTCTTTCAGGAGGTGATTGGTGGATTCTTTTAATTTCCATTTTACTCTTTGGTTTTAGAATATCAGTGTGGTTTTCTTGATAATTTCTTGAAAAATTATGTCTAGGATCTTACTTTTATTATGGCTTTCATGCAGTTTAACAATTTTTAAATTATCTCTCCTGGATCTGTTTTCCAAGTCATTTTTTCCCACTGAGATATTTTCACATTGTCTTCTATTTTTTTAATTTGTTTTATAATTTCTTGATTTCTCATACAGTCATTAGCTTCCATTTGCTCCATTCTAATTTTTAACAAATTGTTATTATTGTTGTTATTGTTATTATTGCTTTTTGGAGGGGGAAGGCAGGGAAGTTGGGGTTAAGCAACTTGTTCAAGGTCACACTGTAGGTTTTTTATTTCTGTGTGTATATATGTGTGTGTGTGTGTGTGTATGTGTGTGTGAGTGTGTGTGTGAGTGTGTGTATGTTTGTGTGAAGTGTCTAAGGCCATATTTGAACTCAGGTCCTCCTGACTCCAGGGCGAGTGCTCTATTCACTGTGCCACCTAGCCACCCTGCAAATAATTTTCTTCAGTGAGTTTTTGGACTGCCTTTTCCATTTGACCAAATCTGTTTTTCAAACCATTCTTCTCCTCATTGGCTTTTTTTTACTTCTTCTACCGTTTGGGTTAGTTTATTTTCAAAGTGTTGTCTTCATCAGAATTTTTAGGTTCTCCTTAACAAGTGTTGACTCTTTTTTTCATGATTTTATTGCATTGCTCTCATTTCTCTAACCAGTTTTTTCCTCTGCTTCTCTTGATTTTTAGAATCCTTTTTGTGTTCTTCCATGGTCTGTGACCAATTCATATTTTTCTTTGAGACTTTGGATGTAGGAGCTTTAACTTTGTTTTCTTCTTCTGGTTGTATGTTTTGATCTTTCTTGTCCCCAAAGTAAGATTCAAAATCAGATTTTTTCCCATCATTTTACTTATTTTCCAAGCCAATTACTTGATTTTTAAACTCTTTGTTAAGGTAGAACTCTGCTTCCAAAGTGCAGAGTGCACTGTCCCAAGATTCAGGGGTTTTGCTCATCTGTTTTTAGAGATGTTTCAAAGAACCTATAAATTTTCAATTCTTCCAATATTTTATGAGCAAAGGAGAGACACTTAACTCCTTTCCTGACCTGTGATCTGGTCTGTGAGTTACCACAAACACTCTTTTTTTTGCATTGGTACTGTGAGAAGGATTTCATCTCCATGACCACCACAATTTCTGCCATGCCAACACTCTTCCTCTCCTCATAATGGCCACTCAGTACTACAACCCAGATCCAGGCATGGGGAAAGCAAGAGAATTCTGCCTCAGTGCCAGCAAAGAGATTCCCTGTAAACCTCCTCTGATCAGCCACTCAATCTCCCAACCCTCCATGGGCTGAGAGCTTAAGAAGCAGTCTCTGTCACTACTGCCCCAGTCACCATTTTGGTGTGGAGGCCAGCGTCAGACCAAGCCCCTCTCTCACCCAGGTCCCATAGACCTTTCCTACTGACCTTCTAAGTTGTATTTCATGTTTTGGGGGTTGAGAAGTCTTGAATCTGCCACAATTGCCAGAGATTCAGTCCCCTGAAGCCTGCTCCAGATTTTCTCTGGCCCATCTGTGTCAGCACAGCCTATGTTGGGCTGTACTCCTCTCTCAGACTGGTGCAACAGATCTTTCCTGTCAACCTTCCAGGTTTTCCTGGCTAGAAATTTATTTCACTCTGTTGTTTTGTGGGTTTTGATACTCTAGCATTTGTTTAGTGTTATTTTTACAGGTATTTGGAGGGGTTTGGGAGAGAACTCAAGGTAGTTTCTGCTTTCATTCTGCCATCTTGACTCTGCTCACTCTTGTTTATTTTTTGCTTGGATTTATCTAATTCTGAAAAAGGAAAGTTGAGGTCCCCCACTAATGTAGTTTTACTGTCTATTTTCTCCTGTAACTCATTTAATTTCTTTTTTTTTAATTTGGATGCTATAGCATTTGACACACATATGTTTAAAACTTCTACTACTTCATTGTGTATGGCACCTTTCAGCAAGATTCAATTTCCTTTCTTATGTCTTTAATTAGGTCTAATATCTTTAATTTGATGTCATATGTTTTATTAATTTTTTTCTTTTGCTTTATTTAAGATGATGATTGCTACACCTGCTTTTTGTTGGTTTTTTTTTATGTCAATTGAAGCATAATATATTCTGCTTCAGCTTTTTACCTTAACTTTGTGAGTCTATCTGCTTTAAATATTTTTCTTCAGCAAAGATTTCTTAAAGCAATAATGTGAGTAATGATCTCTGTGGACACAAAAAGAGAAACTAGATATAGTAGTGCCTGTCTTCAAGAAACTTACATTTTACTGAGAAATAAGATCATGTGCATAAAAGCGTAAAACAAGGTATAGACAAAATAATTCAAAATAATTTTAAAAGTATGGGGCTGTAATAACTGGAGAATTCAAAGACATTTAATTTGAGTTACTATTGAAACTCTTCTCTGAAAGAAGATAATGTTTCAGAGATGTATAGATGAAGGAAGAAGTACCTTCCAAATATAGGTGACAGAAAGTGCATTGGCAAGGAGGTGAGAGATGAAATTTTATGGTAAATGAAGAGTAAGTAAATAAGTGTCAGTGTACCAGAGAGTACATGAAATGGAATCATATGAAATAAGACAAGAAATGTATGTAGGAATCAGACTGTGGTGGACTTTAAATAACTTACTGAGTGTTTTATAATTTATGTTGGAGCTAAATGAAATTTTTTTCAATTCAGAAAGACACATAGTCAATTCTTTTTTTAGGAAGGGGAAAGGAAAGGAAGGACAGGAGAATATAAGAAATTCGGCTAGATGTTCTGAGGAGAGGAACATGGCAATTGGTCAAAGGTTCTGTTGCAGTGCAATCTCCCATGGCTTTAAATTAACATCTTTTCTTTGAGACTTACTCATTAGGCAAGATGTACTATACTGCTTTCTGATGCCTTCTCTGATTCACAGAAGAGAAGCACCATTAATGGTAATAATGTAATTGGAAAAGAAATAGTGCTCCTTTTACTTTAGGAGAGTTGTGAGGGTTAGTTTATGTACAGGTAGAGAGAGGGAGGGAAACACACACACATACCCTGAGAGAGAGAAAGAGAGAGAGACAGACAGACAGACAGACAGACAGAGATAGAGGGATAGAGGGAGGGACGGAGAGATGGAGGGACGAAGGGAGGGAGAAAATAACAGAGACAGACAAAGAGACAGAAAGGAGAGAGACAGAGAAGAGCAACTGCCCATGTAAAATAGTTTTACTTTTTTACTAAATAACACATTGTTGTTAGATACTCAGAACCAACTGATTAATTAATTAGAAGTTTCAACTTTAGCAATTAATAAAGAAATATATTTTTGGAGATGGGGGAGCCAAGGAAACTGATGTTAAGTGACTTGCCCAAGGTCACACAGTTAGTAAGTGTGTCAAGCATCTGAGGTCAGATTTGAACTCAGGTCCCCCTGACTCCAGGGCCCGTACTCTGTTCATTGCACCACCTAGCAGCCCCAATAAAGAAATATATAAATATGCTCTTGTGTTACCGAAAATCTGATGAAAAAAGCATTTATAAGCATCTAATATGCGCCAGGTACTTTACAAATGTTATCTAGTTTTGCCCTCGCCACAACACTTGGAGGTAAATATTATCTCAATTTTGTAGTGTAGGAAACTGAGTCAAATATAAGTCAAGAGCTTTATCCAGGGTTAGTGTCTGATGCCAAGTTTGAACTCAGATCTCCTAATTCCAGCCCCAGGGCTCTATCTGCTCTCTCACATAGTTGACCCTAATAATAACAATGTAATAATGAGAGTGATTATGGGAATGAGTCAAACAGTCCCATTTAAGAATGGCCCACATCAATACACTATTATATATTAAGGCTTAAATCTGGATTTTTTTTCCATTTCTTTCTCCTAAGTTGGTTATTTCAGATGAAAAGTAAAAGATTTCTTAGAACACTACTGCTGATAATAATTATAATGAAAAGAATAACTAGCATTTATATTATGCTTTAAGTTTTACAAAGATTTTCATAGGATCTCTCATTTGATCCTCATAGTAACCCTGTAAAGTAAGTGTGACAATCCGCCTCATTTTCCAGACCAGAAAACTACAACAGAGACAAATTAAGTAGCTTTTCCAAGGTCACAATAAGTGTTGATGAAGGATAGAATAAATTTGACTTTTTTACCATTTAAGCTGATACATATTAATCGTATGTAATCATTCATTCATTTTATTACTCTTTGTGTTACATGTATAATCATGATTAGTTTGCTAAATAAAATTTGATGTTTTATGCTTGAAAAATTGATAACAGCCTGTTTCATAAGTATTGTGATGTTTTTTGAACTAGAAATATATAGGGGTCTCTGGACTGGAGGAGGGGATCCAAAGAAGAAAAACAAGGAAATTACAATTACTTTTTTTTTTATGTTAAAGGATTGGGTAACTCAAAATTGGGTAAAGGTTTGCACGTTAATACTGTTATATGAATTTCTTGATTTCTTGGCTCATGTAAAAATGCAAAATCTACTAAAGGCAGAAGAAAGACAGGAGCTAATTTACACATCTCCTTTTAGGAGGAAAAGGAGAAGGAAGAATTGGTCAGAAAATATAGATTGATAATATGATACACAGAAAGGTAGATATATTAGATAAACAATGGATAGATAGATGGATGGATGGATAGATAGATAGATAGATAGATAGATAGATAGACAGATAGATAGATGGATAAAAGATAGATAGATGACAGATAGAAGATAGATGATAAATAGATAGTTCACTATCCAAAATCCAGCAACAAGACAATCACTGTTCTCAAAGTGTTTACATGCCAATGACAATAGATACAAAGGATATAGAAAGGGGATGTGGAGTACATAGTGATTGGTGAGGAAATGGAGAAATCCAGAGAATAAGTGAGTTTCAAAGTGAGCATGACTGAGGTCCCAAGAAACATTTATCAAGGCTATTCAATCACTAATAAGGAGAGCAGGTCTCAGTAAGAATGTTTCTCAATAAAGGGAAAACAGCAAGAGATGTGGTGAAGAAGTTCCAGTGAGCAAATTGAAAGCAAACATTAGAGTGAGGAAAATTAAAAGGGGGATCTGACTGCCAGGAAACTGAGGGGAATTCTTCACTATTTTCACTTGTGAGGCCAAGTCCCCTAGAACAGATAAGCCAACCTGTGGATGAAATAAGAGGCAGATCTCTTCTGTTGAATAGACATGCAATGTCTATATGGACCAGGACAAAGTGATATAGTGTGGAAGAAGTTCTTAAACTGATAACAGGCTTTCCTGGAAAGGTGCTTGTTCTTCCAGAGAACAAATATGTAGAGTTTGAAAAAGAAGGTGACAAATTCACCACAGAATGGGCACACATCTGTGTTAAAAAAGTTAGTTAGCTAAATGAAATATCTCAAAAAGTGTGGATGTTGCTTTATCCATATCGATATCTATATCTATATACATATATAGATATAGATATAGATATAGATAGATAGATATATCTATATATACACACACACATATATATACACACATATGTGCATATATACACACACATATATATGTATATGTATGTATATGTGTATATAATGTGTATTTTATTATCTTCATTATGTTATTATATATAACTAATATTATTATTACTGTTGGTAGAGTTGTATTCTTTTTATTTTCTCATTTCTTGAAGTAACCCATAAGGTAGTGCCTTGCATTATGATCTATGGATTAAACATAGCATTAATATTTAAATGTAACACAGAATGATGTCACATAACATATTATTTAATGTACAATTAATATCATAAACATATTATATATAATATTATTAGAATCATATATCTTAGTATATGACACTAATGCAAATTTGATATCCTCCAAAATGACTTTCTGGGATTAAAAATATTTGGCTATGGGGAGAAATGAATGCTACCTTTAATAGTCTTCCCACAGAAACTATGAATATGATCACCACATCTTTTAGAAACAATAGAATCTTGAGAAAGTGACAGTTTAACTGTCATTTGAGGAGATTGTGAACATGATGACTATAGAGAGAACAATGGAAAGGGATTGTTAGAATTGGTTTTCCTAAAAAAGATATATTTTTAACTTTATTTCTCCAAAGGAAATATGGAGATAATGCTTTAGAAAAAGTTTTACTTGGCATACTGAAAAAAAAACAACAACAAAAACAAAATAAAACAAAACAAACAAACAAAAAACCCCTACATGGTCATATTGTTTCCAGAGCTGAAATCAATGGACTTAGAAATACTTAAAATAGATGTTGAAAATTATTTTTCTCACAGTTGATTTGTTGTGAGTAATTACTTAAGTCATTGTTTTTTTGCGTTTACTGCATATGGAGATATAAGTATACGTATAGATGTAGATATAGATGATATAGATATAGATATATATGTACATATATATGTAGACATAAACAAACTTCTGTGTTTGTATACATACATATGCATCTGTCTATATAGAGAAGGAGAGAGAGAAATGGGGGAAGGAAAGGTAGAAGAAAAAGAGGAGGGAAGGGGAAGAGAGGAAAGAAATGACAAATGAGTATTTTTTGGAAAATGTTTTTTCCAGTTTGTTAAATAAATAATATATTGGGGCAACAGTTTGAGCTAATTTTTTTCATTAAAGAGAAAGATTTTGTAATTCAGTTATTAATGCAGTAATATTAGAACACACTCTTCTGATTACTTTATAATCCAGGATGAAATCAATAAATAAAACAGGCCATTGTGAAGTAAAGATAGTTGATTATCCAAATTATTCAACTTATTGAATTGTTAAGATGAAATCTCTGCTACATATTAGATAAGTTGGCATGCCCCTAGTTGGTAATAGGACAGTCTTGGACTGTCAAATTAAATAATTCTCTTCTTATTAATATATATCAATATATGTTTAACAAATAAGACTAGAAAACTAGAAATTAATATATTTTTGTTTACTTTTTGTATGCCATTTAAGTTGCCTATGAGATGATGAATTTTATTTTTATTATTATGAAGGGGTATGGATTGGGTACATTGCTTACATATAGCCAAAGTCATAGTCACATATGTCACCTAATCTAAGTTTTAGTATTCAGACTTATACAACATGGCATCCCTCCTAGGTCACAGCATTTTTTGAGTGCTCTCTACCATCGGCTACAATTTTCATGACAAGCTAGTTTTGGAGATTAGGGATGGCTACTATGTAGTCCTAGTTCCAGTCTCTAGTGCCAATCAAACTGAGGAATTATATGGCATGACTAAAGATTGTCTGTATTGTACTAACATGGAACAATCTCCAACACACAACAGGAGATTGACCTACAGTGTGGGTTATAGTCTCCATGATGTCATTAGAGATGAAATATCCTCTGCTCCAAAATGAAAGTTAAGGGGAGCAAAATAAAGTGAATAAACAGTACCTCGAAAGTTTCACATATGAGAACAAGACTTTATGGTAATGGTGTCTAAAGAATTGAACATGTTTATCAAGAGACCAAAGCCTATCAAGTAACTGGGTGGGAAGAAAAGGCAGAATTGATCTGATAACCACACTGTTAACCTCCCAGGAAAACAGGTCCTTTGAAGGATGTACTTAATGAAATGTCAAGTAGATGACCGCAAAAGTTATCTCTTTACCTTAGAAAGTGACCCTAGGAAATTGAGTGTCAAGGACTTGCTCTGGAGGGAGCTTCAGATCCCAAGAATTAGGGATCTCAATAACACCTTCAAAGTGTTAAGGCTAAAACAAACAACTCTGAGACTGGCAGGTATATTAATAAGGTTTTATTCAGCCACCAGAGCTGGACAGTATATTTTTTGCTTTTAAATTTCATTCCAACAGGAGCTTTAGCAATCTACAGATTTCTGCAAACAACGAATACAATGGTTTATGATGCACAAGTGGGTGTGAAGAGAGACTGGAAGAATGAAAACTTAGGTGGGGCAGCAGAATATTTTACAGTGACATTTCTTATTAAATATCTCATATATGTGCTTGTTTACTCACATGAAGTGGGGAGCAGTTTTCAACATTAAGTTATATATGCTATCTACAGTTGTCCCTACAGGTAAGCCAAAGACCAGTAAGCTACACTGCTTGGAAAACTGGTAGCAAAGATGGGGATTTTTACATGGATACCTTGGCTCTACTGCTATAGAAATTCAAAGGAGAAAGAGAGCACTTCCAACTAGCATGATCAAGGAAGGTTTCATGAAGGAAGTAGCTTCTTAATGGATTCTTAACAGGGCAGAAAAATTTCTCAAATCAAGAAAAGAAATTTCATTTGGAAGGTACAATATGAACAAAGGTATAGAGGTCAGAAAGCACAAGTGAAGAATGGCGAGGATGGTGGTTGTTAAAGTTCTCTACTCAACAACTATATAACAGTCTCCATTAAAATTATTCTTCTTCAAAATTCATTTCATTTAGGAATTCTTCCCAGGGTGTGTATGGGGTGGGGGAGTAGGTGAGATGCACACACATAATACATATACACAATCTGTGTATACCTGCATATACACGTGTATCTACATATATGCATATATGTATGTGTGTATTTGTATAGAATTTTCACACTTTTGTGAATTAAATCACAATAGCAGAGAAAAAAATTATTTTGTAATTTGTGTATTACTTGTAAATCTCAGTACAAAAATGGATCATTGCATATTAGCAAGATAAATTATCACACTTCACAATTTAAAAACGGGAAAGGCAATCTATTCCCTGATATGGCCTAAATTAGTCTTCTTTTCTACTTTGAGTTGGTGTTATATTTCTAATTCTCAGTATTTTAAGCTATTTGTCCAAAGAAGTACTAGTTTGTCATTAAGGTACCAGAATAAAATATATTGCTAATCAACTATTTAAAGACAAATGAGTCTTTTCTCTCCTCAGCTTGGATTTTGATGGTTCTTCGATTTGTTTACTTGATATTGCTTTGAAAATACACATTGCAGGGGGCGGAGCCAAGATGTGGCGTAGCAGTGGCAACATATCGCAGCTCTCACATAGCCACCGCAAAATACCCATAAAATAGGACTCTAAACCAATCCTAGACCTCCAAAACGCACACAAAGATACTTCCCATTAAAGTCAGCTCAGCTACGAGGAACCACATCAGCACTGTGAACCGAAAACCAGCCTGGCCTGAAGCCGCGGCTGTGCCCCGGGGGCGGCTAGACTGGAGGAGCAGAGGAGCTTCAGGTGAGCGGATTAGCAGCAGCTGTGAATGGGAATTGTGAAAGGGGGAGATAAGCAGTCTGGTTGGAAGGCCTCCAGAGCATAAAAAGCTAAAGGCAGAGGTTTTGCACCCGCCTCAGCTTTGCAGCTTCCCACCCGCGGCCTACAGGCAGCAGGGAGACTGAGCGATTGTTATCGGGCAAGAGCTCTCGCGTTGAGCGGCCTGGACAGATCACCATCTTGGGCCTCGGTCTTGGAGTCTTTATTATCCAGTCTGCCGGAAGTATATAGGAAGAGTTCCCAGCCTCTCCCTAAGAGCTACGGCAGCTGGGAGGAGGACCCCAGCGATTTGGGACAGAGCTTTCCCTTCTGGAAGCAGAGCCCCACAGAGATTTAATATAAAATCACAGTCTGAAGAACCATGAGTAAGAATAAGCATAAGAAGCAAAGTAAGAACAGCTCCCAAACCCTTGATATCCTCTTTGGGGTAAAGAAAGATCATGGGAGAGAGAGGGAGGAGGAGAGCACAGCCAGAGCACCCCGACCAGGGGCCTCCAGTAAACATGAAGAATGCCTTAAAGCTAGAGATGAGCTGAA
>JAQQSU010004920.1:0-13947 GCA_028627135.1 Pseudochirops cupreus | reverse complement strand
TCTAGGAAATGGGACCAGACTTGTAGTGAACGTCAGTCCATTTTTCACTTTATCTTTGGCAAAAATGTAGACTAGCCTTCCTGTCTCCTAAAATCATCTTAGAAACTGTCATGTACAATACAAGTTCATTTAGCGCTCAATACACATTTAGGTGCAGACCTTCTGCAGAGCACTGTGACAGACACCGAGGGAAAGACAAGCTTTAGCTAAGACTCCATTCCTACTTTCAAGGACCTTACATTCTAGTAGAAGGATCAGACCCCAAACACAGTCAACTGATACACAACATTACATGATATGCATATGTAGACTGTGGCTGCAAAATAAAGTATTGTAGGAGACCTGGGGGAAAAGACCATTGCACATTGGGGGTAGGCTGGAATCAGGTCAGGTTCCATGGAAGAGCTATCACTTGAATTTTGTTTTAAAGGATGGGGGTAGTTTAACAGGTCAAAGGAGATAACATTCTATTTCTATGGAGAAATAGCCTGAGTCAAGGTTCAGAGGATGGAAAGTATAATATGTATCTGAGAGCAGAATGTAGACCCATGCAGCCTAAACAGATAATGTGTGGCTAGGAGATGCATTGGAGAAGGCTGCTGCCATTTTGAAAAAGCATTGAATGCCAGGCTCAGAACTCCAAAGGTTACTCAGTAGGTAAAAATGAGTCCCGGAAGCCTAATTAGCAGAGAAGAGATGATCACATGCATCTCTGGTTGGTTTATGTCATTCATCAATACTGGGTAGACCAGTAAAATTGAATCTGATTTTCTTTTTTTTTTCTTTTTTTTTTTTTTAAATTTTAATTATTTATTTATTTTTGCTTTTTGGAGGTGGGGGAGGTAGGGCAATTGGGGTTAAGTGACTTGCCCAAGGTCACACGGCTAGTTTTGTGTTAAGTGTCTGAGGCTGGATTTGAACTCAGGTCCTCCTGACTCCAGGGCTGGTGCTCAATTCACTGTGCCACCTAGCCGCCCCCGAATCTGATTTTCAAGGATCAGAATTTGTTTAATGTAACCATTGCCTCATCTCTAGTTCATCTGTGACTTGGTCCAAACAACCTAGATGTGCAAAAACCTGGGGAATCTAAAGTTCCTTTTCTGCCCCTCAATTCCAAGTAAAATTAGCCTCAGCTCCAAGCTAAGGGGATGAGAATATAGGAAACAGAGCTGTAAGTGGACAGGAGTCATTATATAAGCGCATTTGTAGAATGTTTTGTCATTGAGAGATGATGCAAGGTAGCAAAAGGAAGAGGAGAAAAAAGCTCTCCAGCTCAACTCTCCTTCACAACCACTAGTTCTCAAAAGAGCAAAAGACCAAGAGTAAAACCCAGTGATTCATTTTTCCTGCCCAGGTCACCATAGTTACCAACACCATCATATGGGCACTTCGACTAACTAGGAAGATGCCAATAAGACTAGAGACTAAATGAGAGCTGTAGGTTGCATACTTGGGGTAGAAGTAGTCAGGGATTTAGCAGAGATGATCCTGGCACTGGACAGGGAGCAGTAAGAGGAGCCAATGGCCAACTCTGCAGTCTGTTCCCAGAGTTAGGTCACAGAATCATTAGTGAAGAGGGGACCTTGTGCCAAGAGGTGGGAGCAGCTGTGTGTCTGAGGCTCTATAATAGTGGACAAGGAGCTGGAGTTTCATCCTCGAACTCCATCTGAGTGCAACTTGCAACTGAGTAAGCAGGGCAGAGAGCTCAGAACAAGAGGAAGCCTGTAATTCTACACTCACAGAGCCTTTTAGCTAGCTGACAGGAGCTGTGGCTAACAGCAGTCTACTGGACCCCAACTAGGGACAAGTTCGCAGTGGTGTTGCTAAAACCCAAGTCTAAAGCAAGGGCTTGTCAAACTCAGACAAGGAGGGGAGTGATCAGAATTCTCTCTAGATAAGATTGCTTTGGGTGTGCTGAAAGTGAGCAGGTCACAATCCTGATTCGCTCCTCATATCCTTAAAGAACACAATATTGAATACCCAGAGAAAGCAGCAAAGCAGCAGCAAGATACTGGAGAATACAAACCAAGACCAAATAAGACCCAGATATTCCTTCCAGATGTGTGCAGCCTGGCCCTAATGACAAAGTACCAATTCAAGATGTAAGGCTAGAACAGGGGTGGGAAACCTGCAGCCTTGAGGCCACATGTGACCCTCTAGGTGCTTGGGTGAGGCCTTTTGCTTGAATCCAAATCTTACACACCAAATCTTTTTATTAAGGATATTTATTCTGTGAAGTCTGGATTCAGTTAAAGAGAAGGGAGGACTTGAGGACCCAAAGGGCCACATGTGGCCTTGAGGCTACAGGTTCCCCACCCCTGGGCTAGAATATTGAATAAACCAAAGACACTACCATGAAAAAAACCTATCGTTGAGACAGGCATGCACAAAATACAAACTCAAGGAAGAAAGTTACTTGAAAATATCTATAAACAGAATCTCAAATAAAACAAATATAGTTTGGATACAATGCATGGAGCACTTGAAATGCAAAGATAAAGGACACAAATTGGAATAAAGACTAGAAGCAGGAAGGCCAGTGAGGAGGCTATTGAAAAAATTCAGATGGGCAATGATGAGGGCTTGAATTTGGCCATGGTAGTGGTGAGGTAAGTTCACAGGATGTAAAGCTGGGATGTGTATTGCAATTAGATCATCTAGTGCACACTGCTTTGTTTTACTGATTGGGAAATCGATGTCCATAGAAGAGAAAGAACTTGCCCAAGATCGCACAGAGAGCAAGTGATGGGGCCAGGATTCTAATCTAGGTTTCCATATTCCAAACCCAAAGCTCTTTCTGTCCCAGTGCACTGCCTTTCAAGGATGAATGTGACAGACACTCCTTTAAATGTTTTTGAGGAGAAAAGTGACATTGTTGGGATGGTATTTTTAAAAGATTACATTTGGACAGTGGTATAAAGGACAGATTAAAGAGGTCAGAGACCAGAGGCAGGAACACTGGTCAGAAAACTATTGGCATAATCTGGAAGAGCAGAGATGAGGGGGTCTGGAGTAGAAGCTGAGAGGAGGGGGAAGACGTGAGAGATACTGTCCAAGCAGAATCAACACAAACAACCAAACATTAGAGAGAATGTCACAGCAATTTACTAGATGTGAGATTTGAAGGACAGAGAAAGTCAAAGATGTTTTGCCAGTTTGAACCTGGGTGACTGGGAGGTGGGCGGCACCAGCAATAGAAATAGAGCAGGGCAGTGGGCACCATGTGGGGAGGAAATCGGGAGTTCAGAAGCTGGACATGGAAAGCTTGAAGTACTTGCCAAAGTTCAGATGTTTCCGAATGTTTGCCAGACGCCCTGCAATGTGATCCTGCCAAGGAGATTCCCAGGTTTTGAGGAACAAAGGCCAAGTTGGTTTCATTGATCAACAAGCATTTATTATTTCCAGAGGGCCAAGCATTGTGCCCAAGTGTAAGCACTTCATATTGGCGACCTCTCAGAACACTCAAGGTATTTTTTCTCTTCTCTGTCCACAGTGAATGAGTCTCCAGGAGGTAATGACTCCTCACTCTCGGCAGGGGCCATCGCTGGCATTGTGGTTGGAATCCTAGTTGGAGTGGCTCTCATTGGGGGCCTCACCTATTGCCTGTTCTTCAGCAAGGCTGGGTAGAATGATACTTCCTCTGCTTTTCCTCCCTCCTACTCTGTCTCCCTGAAAGGGGCAGAGAGTCCAGGATGCCCTTCTTACTCACTTCTGGACCTGGTCTACCTCTCTTTCACAAACTCCTACTTTTTCAGCACTAATTCCTTTGGGTGGCCTCCTTCTCTGGGCTTCCATCCTCCAACATCCCTCACACTTAATTGCCTCATGGAAACAGGTGTTCAATTCCCTATTGGGGTGGGGACTAGACATAACCATTTTTCTCAGATCCTCAAACAAAGGGACTGAGGTCCAAGAAGGCAGAAGTAAAGAGAGGAAGGAGCAGCAGGGAGAAAGGGAATAGGTTACTACTCACAACCTAGTGAGAAACCAAGAGAGGAAAAAGACCACTGAGGCAGATCCAGACTGCATAGATGGGTTGAGTAGGAGAATCATAGGACCTTGAGGTGAAGGAACTAACAGTGAGGGGGTTGTACTTCAGGGATAAACCCTGACAGAGGGAAAAGGAGCCTAGAGGCCTGGGGAGGAATCATGAAATCTTAAGGGGATCCAAAGACAAGTCTATGCTCCAAGTGTCCCTTCTGGCTCAGGGGGCTCAGTTGCTCTGATGGAGATCTCAGTCACATCATGTCTGATATTTATTCAGGGCCAGCGAACATCATCTTACAGAGCACAAATCCTCAGCATCCAACCACAGTAAGTAAAAGCACTGATCAGTGGCCAGTGGGTTCTCCTGGGGGCCCCCTTGCCCTGAAAGATTCTTCCAGCCTCCAGTCCTGAGCCTTCCCCCTTATAGGACCTTTATCTTCCCTGAGCCAGGTGCCTCCTGATCTAACTTGCAAAGGGGGCCTGGGTGTGTCCCCTCCCAGCCCTGAAGAGAGATCCTGACAGTCCTCTGAGCCACAGGCTAGCTGAGCATCCGTCCCAAGCTGGCCAAGTCAGGCCTGCAGCATAGGGACCTGTTTCCAGGAGCCATGTTCTCGGCCTTATTCCATTCCCTTGTTCATGGCACTGCACATGGGATGTGGGTGTCTTCCTTTGGTGGACTTTCCTATGGGTGTTCTGGGATCCTCCTGCCCCTCCTCTTGACTCGAAATTGCTACTGAGGAATCTATCTAGAGGGACATCAGAATCGCTTTGAGACTTTTATGGAGTGGGGGAAATCTGAAAGGGCTAACTAAGAACCTCTCCATGCCAATCCTCTGGTGCTAAGGCTATTGGTCCTAGACTCTGAACACTGAGGAAGCATTTCCTTCTGAGGTTGGTGGTCACTCTGCAATCTTTGAGTCCTTCCCATAGCCTTCTCCTTCTCCCACTTTTTCTTTCCCTGGGAAGATGGTGAGAATCCTGGGTGAGGGCAAGAAATGGGGAAGAGGGCACCTGGACGCCCTCTGCTCACTGCCCAGGACAGACCTGCTGCTGGTTTCTAACTGTTGTCTCTCTGCTTCCCCAGGACAATCACATTCTGACAGCTCACCTAATATGGTAAGCTTTATTCCTTCCCACCAGGGGATGAAACTATCAATACAAACTGGGTAGAGGGAAATTAGATGATAATCATGATAAGATCTTAAAATCGCTCTCATTTGGTCCCATAGAATGAGCCTTATCCTCATTTGGCTGGTAAGGAAACTAAGGCTGATCAGGACCAGGGCTGGGACTCACACTGGAGCCCTGTGTTATATCCCTGCCCCTCACTGACCCTCTTCTCATCACTCCTCACCTGCATTCATTCCTCAAGAGGCTGCTTCTCTAGCTGACATGGACCACACCAGTGCATTCCCCTCCATCCCCAAACACTCAACCACTAGCTCAACATAAGAGCCTCTTGTTCAGATGTAGCTGACTCTTCATGACCCCATGGATCATAACACACCACTGCTGCCCATGGGGCTTTCTGGGCAAACATACTGCCATGGTTTGCTATTTCCTTCTCGGTGAGTTAAGGCAAGCAGGTTAAATGAAGTACTGAGGTCACACAGCTAGTAAGTATCTGAGGCCAGATCTGAACTGGGGTCTTCTGACTCCAGGCCTGACATGCCACCTAGCTGCCTCTTGGTCCTTCAAGGTCTGTACAAGGGACACAAACATAGGGCATAGACCTTGGCCCCCTCCAGGAGCACGTCCAAAACAAGAGGATTCAGAGGGGAAATGGGACTGAGACAAACAGCATGGTTCAGAATCCCAAAAAGAATTTTTTTTTCTTTCATAAAAGGAAAAGTACCTCCCTTAATAACCAAGAGTGATTTAAAAGTTGAGTGGGCCACCTCAGGAGGTACTGCATTTCTTCAGGTCTAGTCTGGAAGGCCACCAGTTACAGAGTGACTGGGGGGGGGGAGGCATCGTGTGCTCCAGGTACAAGTTAAACTAGATGTGATCCTTTCCAACCCAGAGAGTCTGTGGTTCTTAGATTCTGTGAGTTGGAAGGACCCTGAGGGGCAATACCTTCCTGTGTTCAATGTGCCTTGTACTGATCCCACTCTGTGCTTTGCAGACTGAGGAAGTATCCTATGCCTCCGTGAACTTCAATGCCCAGAAACCACCTGCCATGACTCAGCCCCCACCACGCACAGACACTGTTTATTCTGAAATCAAAAAGAAATGATGCGGTCGTTCTTGTTCTCTGCACTGCAGACAGATGTATTTATTGTGATCTTCCCCCAGCTTCCTCTGAGATGCCAGCGTTGAGCAGTCCAGCTCCACCACATTCCCACCAACCTCAGGGAAGGAGGAGAGAGGCCCTCCCTTCACATCCTGGAGGCCATCCAGGGGAGCCTCTCCCCTCCATTGTCAACAGATGGCAGGGACACATTGGGTGCTTCTCAGAAGCTCACCTTCCCTCTCTCCTCAAAAGTTGGCACTATGTTCCTGGGAGAGGTCAGCCACCAAGACATCTCATCCCTGGCACTCTTCAATCACACACCTGCTCAAAGAACAATCATGCCTGCCCCTAGCTCAGCCAGTTAGGATAATGTGAACTGGGGCTGCTGCCCCCCACCAGAAGTCAGCAACAGAAGGAATAGCTGTTAGATTTGTACTCAGGACTGGATATAAAGCTTGGCTCAACAGTTTACACCATTCTCCTGACCTTGGGAGACTTTCCTTCCTTCTGCCTCAGTTTCCCCTCTGTGACCCTATGCCATTTTCTGGAAGGTGGAACAGTGGGACCCACCATCAGCCCAACAATAGGTTTTCCATTTTCTATCTGGACTTTACCATCCCTGCCCTTCCCTCCCTATGCCCATCCTTCTTCCCTGGTGGGAAGAAAGTGGAGGGGAGGACAAGAGCTCAGGGACCATCTTCAGCAGGCACTTTACTACCCAGTCAACCCAGGGAGGCTAATGTTCCCTGTCTTAATGCACAATCCACTTTCCTGAGCACTGCCAGAAAGTTGTTAGTCAGGTCTCTAAGGGAATTCCCTAATGGAAAAGGCAAAAGTCCAAACAGCAGAGCTTTCAAAGGCATCACCAGTTCTGTTCAGGGAAGCTGTCCAGAGAGATAAGAGGGGACCAGATTCAGGAATGAGTCAGCATCCTCTTCCAGAAAAATTCTGTGGGGGATGGGCAGTGGAATCCAAAGTGGCCCAGAGAAACTTTGGCCTCTGGCAGTGAATGTCGGGACCATGTAAATACCAGGCTGTTATCTTTCCCTTTTCTGGGTCCTTTCAGTCCAAGAGAGATGGGAATAGGGGCTGGTCGGATTCTGCTGTTCATTCTTTTACTTACCTGCCTTATCTAACCTGCTTGCCTAGTGCAGAAGTTTCCAATCCACTCAATGTTATCTTTCCCTAGTCCCTGTGGCTTCCCAGGGATTCCAACAAGGTCTACAGACAGGCATGGGGAAGAAGGGGAGAGGGTCCTGGCAGTCACTGGAGACATCAGTTAGCAGTTAGCTAGCTCCACAGTGCCCATACCTCATCCTCCCCCAACCAGCATGCACACAAGCTCTGCATCATCTTTCAGGAAACAATGGCCTCCACCTAATGGGTAATATGTGGGTGGCTTTGGTCCCTTGGAGCACTGGGAGCTCCCCCAGGGGCCATGTTTACATGACCACTCACATGTTCAGTACAGACACTGGTGCTGAGGTCCCCAGGGGAGAACGAAGGGTGCAACTCATCAACCTGTCTTGCCTTGTCCAGCCACTGGGGATCTTTCTCTGGGGGCTTCACCCACCACAAACAGCTCTATAAGCCCCCCTGCCTAACTAGAATCATAGGATAATGTCAGAATGGTGAGAGATTCCAGAACTCAGCTAGTCCAGCTCTAACCAGAGAATCAGACCAGGGGGAGTGGAGGAGAAGAGTGAGCTGAACTCTATCCAGCCTTCTATAGGGTTGGCAGGAAGGTTATCTATCCAATATTTGACCTCACCCTGAATCTGAGGGATCTCTCTTCATAAATAAAATCCAAGGAGGGAGGTCTCAGTGACGAAACCCTTCTTCCATGACTCACTCACCAAGATCCAAAGACTGTATATACTCTCTCTCGCCAGATCCAGACTGGGCTACTTAACTTTACATGACACAAGGATGCTTCTCCCTCCCTCTCTCTCTCTTTCCCTCCCTCCCTCCCTCCCTCTCTCTCCCTCCCTCCCTCTCTTTCTCTCTCTCTCCCTCTCCCTCTCTCTCCTCTCTCTCTCTCCCTCCCTCTCTCTCTGTCTCTCTCTTCCTCTCTCTGTCTCTCTCCCTCTCTCTCTCTCCCTCTCTCTCCCTCTCTCTCTCTCTCCCTCTCTCTCTGATGATGATGATGACTGTTTGTAAAGTTGATTTGCTATCTATTTATAATAAAAACTGTATCATTCAAACATGAATGTGCTTCCTCAAGTCTCTGGGGAGCCCTCTTTGATGGCTGCTCTTAGCCGAGAGAGAAATTCCTCAAGATTTCTCAGAACAGCCAAATGGTTGCTTCTCATTTTACTGACATTTGGCCTAGTACCTAAAGGGCTACCAGGTCCCATTTGCATTTCTGCTCTGAGAAGGTGTGTGCTGAAGCTACAGAACAAGTCTTTAAATCCCTTCTTCAGTCTCACCAGAATTTCCCAACTCCCTCTGGAAGGGAGGGGGGCCCTAGGTGGAGCATCTCACCAATTCCCTCCCCACCCCCACACCCCCACAACGTCAGATAGCACTTCCCACACAGAAAGGGCCAGGTGAGCAGATTTAGCAATACAGAAATCTCTCATGGGGGTCTCCACAAAGCAGAACCAGGATGATTCCCTTGACTGATCACAGAGCATTTAAAGAACAGCTTTTTTCAGGTGCCCACAGTATCTGACCCCATCATACTTTCCTCTCAAGTCATCCCTATGCTAGACCTTGGAACCACAGACTGACAAGAGCCAGAAGGGACCTTGGAAGGACTCTTGTCTGAAGCATCCCTAGATACCCTAACACCCTCCACAGGCAGCCAACCAGCCTCTGTGATTCTAGCCCCTATAACCTGCTTCCCAAGGCTTTCTACCCACTAATCTGACTTTCAGTGGCAGATCTGAAATCCTTGTTAGTCAGAAATGTCTCACTGACTGCATCTGTGTGCCCAGCCCCTGACACAGTGTCTGACACATGGGAGCCCCTTAATAAATACTAAATATTTAATAAATAAAATATGAAATTTATAAATATTAGTTGGTTAACAGATCTTTCTTAAGAGCTGTTCTCCATGGCAGATAAACATGCAGAGAGCTTTGCTGATACTTCTATTGACAAAAAAGTCATTTTGTGTCCAGTATCCTTTGACCCAGGGATCCAACTGCAAGGCACATACCGCAAAGAGGCCAAAGATAGGAAGAAAGACCCGATAAACACCAACATATTCCCAGCAGAACTTTTTGTGGTAGCAAATGGGAACAATGGAGGTTGTCCCCATCAGCTGGGGAACGACAGACAACCCAGAGCAGAGATGTGTGTGGCAGAAAGCAGATTAAGTTGTAATTTGGGAATGTCCAACAAAATATACAAAAAATACAGTACGACATAGATAATGCTGATTTGTGGTTTTCTGAGTCAACAGGCGCTCCCCTACCCCGCTCCCAGCCCCCAGGGATCCGTTTCTCTTGGAGTTTGACACCACTGGCATGGAGGGGAAGGTGCTGGACCCGGAGTCAGGAAGACCTGCGTTGTATCCTGCCTCAGATACTTACTGACTGGGTGACCCTGGGCAAGTCACTAGCCTTACTCATCCTCAGTTTTCTCATCCATACAACAGGGACAATAACAGCCGCTGCTTGAAAGGGATGGAGTGAGGATGTAGGGAGATAATAAGTAGAAAAGGTTTTGCCATCCTCAAAGCACCATATAAATATTAGCTATTACCATTGAATAACTATTACTGACCATTGGATTGTGGTCAGTGAATGTGATGGAGTAGTGCTGTAACGTAATAGAAATAGTGAAAATGAAAACTTGGGAGACACTGGGAAGGCTTATTCATTGCTGCAGAGGCCTACAGTAATGGGATCAGGGAACAAAAAGGTGAAAACAAACATTGTGTAATTATCGTCACCAGACTTGGAAGCCAGGGAAGAGTAGTAGGTCAGCCCAAAAATGTTAAGTGCCTGCTGTACTGAGGGCTGCAGATAAAAAAGAGGTAAAGACAATCCCTGCCCTCAGGAAGTGTTCCATCAAGGGCTAGCTAGGTGGCACAGTGAATAGAGCACCGGCCGGGAGTCAGGAGGACCTGAATTCAAATTCAGCCTCAGACGCTTAACACTTACTGGCCGTGTGACCTTGGGCAAGCCACTTAACCCCAATTGCCCCACCCTCCCCCCTCCGAAAAAAAAAGAAGTTTTCAATCGAGTGGGGAAGCCAACAAGGAAACAATTATGCACAAACAAGTTAAATACAGAAAAAATAAACAAAAGCTACTGAACAAAAGGAGGCGCTAGAGTTAGGAAAGGTCAGAGCAGGCGTCTAGTGGGAGACGAGGCTTCAGTTGGGACTGAAGGAGGCCGGAGAGGCCAGTAACCAGAGCAAAGGGAGGCGAGGAGTCCCAGGTGCGGGCACATAAGGAGAGAAGGCTGGAACCTGGGAGTGGGCGTCTCTCTTGTGGAACAGCCAGGAGGCCCACGCCAGCAGGTGGGGGAGCGCACAGCGGCGCAGGAGCGTGAAGACTAGAATGGGGGGGGGGGGCACAGGTGGCAGGGAGTTAAACGGGTTTGGTTGGTTGGCCACTGCGTCAGGGCTAAGGTGCGTTGTGCCCAACTGCGGCTGATCAGCCCTGACATGAGCTCACAAGGCTCCCCCACAGGTCAGGCACAAACAGCCCACATGAACATTTGCAGCAGAAGTGGCTCTAACTTTGGACATCTCATGTTTCTTTTGAGCTACTGCAATTCTGCTTTGCTCACGGGGCCCAGCACCTTCTCTGATGTGGGCATGCCATGCTGGGCAGTCCTGAACCAGTGTGTTCCATGTATTACAATTAGTATCAAAATTCTTCAGAGACACCTTGAGAGTGTCCTTGTATCGTTTTCCCTGTGACCATTTGCCTTGTGTGAGTTCTCTGTAAAGTAGTCTTTTAAGCAGAGGGTCATTTGGCACCCAAACAAAGTGGCTGGCCCAGCAGAGTTGTGCTCTCTGCAGTAGACTTTGAATGCTTGGCAGCTCAGCTGGAGAAAGGATGCCCATCAGTTGGGGGATGGCTGAACAAGTTGAGGTACATGATGGTGATGGAATACTATAAGAAATGATGAACGCGAGGGTTTTAGAAAAGCAGGAAATAATGAAGGGCAAAATGAGCAGAACCAAGAGAATGTTATATACAATAACAGCAGTGTTGTTTCAAGAACAACTTTAACGGAATAAGTCATTCTGACTATTATAAACACCCAAATTAACTACCAAGGACTACAAAGGAAGAGGCGATCTATATCCAGAGAAAGAACTGGTAAACAGAGGCGTCTATAGAGTGATTTTGCATATATATATATTTGTGTCTAGTGGTAGCCATCTCTAAGGCAGGGGGGAGGGGGAAAAAGAAATGTACATGATAATTTTATTAAATATTTAAAAGGAATATCAAGTTGTACATAAGAGATCTGCAGTTTCACGTGCAATCATTTTTATTGTACTATGTTATGTGTGTTTTGTTCCATAATTTAAAAATAAAATGAATAAAAAATTAAAATATAATGTTATGGCCCAAAAAAGAGGGGCCTCAATGAACTGGATCTGCACTTGTAGGAAAATCACCCAAATGAATGGAGGATGGACTGGAGTGGGAAAGGGCTTGAGGCAAGCAGACTCTTTTCAGAGGAGGGGGAAGATGGGTGTGGTATACTGCATTACACTGTCTGATTAACTCAATATGTTGGCTAGTCTTACTGAATTTCTTTTTCTCTTTCTGTTTAAATCTTTGTCATAAGGAATAGTTCACTGGCTGGGGAACTAGGAAGGAAGATAATCTGAAATGAATGTGGCGTGAAAACAAAAGGCTTGGATAAAAATAAGAAAAACTGTTGAAAAAAACAATTGGGATTCAGACATCAGACTGGATTCAGCAGAGATTATGACTAGAGATGCTGGTTCACAGCTGAGATGCTACAGTGGGATTTCTTCAGATCAGACTGCAGTATAAACTGAGCTGCCTGCCCCTTCAGACAATCTTGGCAGCATGGCCAGGGTAGCTAGAACTGGCATAATGAAGGTGGAGGAGCATGGATGTGGTCCCCAAGCTACACAACACCCACTTAACGTTCTCTTTCCCTACTCCTCCCTGGCTGCTGGGCAGGATGTGACAAATCCATTTCCCTCCCAAAATCCACTCCACTGACTGATCAAATTCTTTCCTTTGTCACCCACAGCTCAAAGGGTGACTCCTCTTCCTATTCTTCCGCCTAATGGACTCTAGTTCTCAGCCCAGAAGGAAAGTGTTCAGTTCTGGGGAAACCTGACCCCCAACGACTTTTCTTAACACTCTCTGGCTCATTACTCCCCTCCCTACAAAATAAAACTCTAAGGGGAATCTCACAAAACTAAATTTAGCTGCTCCTGTCTAAGCTCTACCCAAAAAGGGATTAACCAGTCATATCTAGAAAGGCATTCAATACACATTGTAGCTCAGGTATAGGAGAACTTTGTATGTCCCAACCACAAAAGAAATGCCTAATGCACAAAAGATTCATAATCGCACATTGACAAGTACATAAGTGAAACAGTATCGTACCACCTGACTCATTTCCAGGTCTCCATGACAAAAGAAAAAAAAGGCCCTAGGCTTTTTGAAAAAATAATCAACAGTCAACAGGCAGGGTAGAGGGACATCTCTTCTCCAAACTATTTAGTCCTTCATGTGACTATAGAATGTCATCGACAAGAAGACTTCACTAGACGAAATCCGCCTGTTTCCCTTGCCACATTTCTATCAAGAACACCTTTCATACATATGTAAGTCATTCTCATGAGGATACGGTATGTAACAGGGGCTGAAATACTTCTATCCCCATTTTAAGACCTCCACTCTGTGATTCAGGCTGGACTCATGCCCACACAACCAGCACTGAGAGCCAAAGGTACAGAGAGGCTGTGATGTCATTCTGAGGCCCCTATAAACAGAATCTAAAGGTCAGGGTGTACAGCAGGGCAGTGGAAAGTCCTCCTTTCAGTAAATTGCTTTTGAGTCCAATGTCCTTGTTCCATTAGCAATAAGTTTGCCAGAGCTGTAGGTAGCCAGATGTCCCAGCAATAGGTATTCCATGAGAAACAATATTATACATGGAAAGGAATGGGGAACCTCTCCCTCCAAGGCCAGGGGAACCTGTGGTCAGGTCTCAGTCTTCTGTATGCCTCAGTGTTTTTCATTTTAGGTGAAGGAGATTAGGTTGTATGCTAGGACATAGTGAATTTCAAAGGGTCAGAAGAGCAAGCCATTTATAAGTAAATCCATACCAGGTTTTGTAGCCCGTCCAGCATCCGTGCCTTGAGGGACAAGGAGCCACCTCTGGGACCCAGTCCAGCCTTAGCTGAGATGACAATTCATACAATTCATAATGTACCTAGACCTATTTGGAATTTGGTGGAACCAAAGCAATGTAGAAAATGCTAAGCCCCAGCACTCTACCCAGAGACTAAGGTGGGATAGGAGTATCCCCCAAAGCGCTGGAGGCAATATTTGTATTTTTCTTGCTATGTTTGAGAAGTATATATCCTTTAGTCTAAACTAATTGATGCTAATTTGTTCACTAGAACTGGGCTCTCGTCACTAATGGCTCAAGCCAATAGTATTAGAGATGAGATACCCCAAATCCTCAAAAGTATCCCTATGGCCTTGAGGGGACATGTGGCTGGAAGGAAGGAAGGAAGGGAGGAAGGAAGGAAGGAAGGAAGGAAGG
>JAQQSU010000492.1:0-22506 GCA_028627135.1 Pseudochirops cupreus | reverse complement strand
TGACAAAGGAGGGAAGATGACTCTTAAATGACAGAATTTGGGGACAGGGGCATCTAGCAGTGCTTTGGTGGGAAGAAGATATGTACATGCAATTAGTAAAAGAAGAAAGAAACTATCTTTGGAAAATAGGTTCTTAGGATTAATTAGACCTAAAAGGTTTCTTAGAGGTCACCTAGTCTAATCCCAGGTAGTGTAGTGTAGTGTAGCAAATGGTTTATGTACTTCTAATAGCTATCTGAGTGTGCGTGCTGGAAGAGGTACACACTGTGGCCATGGGCGAGAAGTTCAGGTGAAAGATTGTGGACCCAGTGTGTTCAAGCAAAAGCCCCTTCATCCTAGGTGGTGATCATACAATTACTGGGTGGCAGGAATCTAGGTGGAGAACCTTTTATTTGGGGACTATCTTGGACTGGAGTCTAGAGTCAATAAGAATCACAGTAATAACTAGCATTAATATATACTTTAAGGTTTTCAGTGTTCTTTATGTTATAGCTTCACAATAACCTATGAGGTAGGTTCCATTTTTTTCCTATTTTGTAGATAAGAAAACTGAGCCTGAGAGGCAAAGTGATTTGCCCAGGGTCATACAGCTAGTAAGTGTCAGAGGCAGGATTTGAGTTCAGGTTTTCCTAACTCAGGAAACTTTATCTCAGAGAACCCTGTACTCTGTCTCTTGTGCCACTTAGCTAGCTTATAGGATGGTAAGCTCCTTGAAGGCAGAAACTGTAATTTTTATCTGTATCCCCAAGCCAACAGCACAATGTTTTCCATGTGGAAGGTGTTTAATAAATTCTGGTTCGAAGAGACTTATTAAAGTTGAAATATTTACATTCCTACATGGAAAAATGATAATTGTAACTCATGAACTTTTCTCAGTATGAGGATAGTTGAAGGGAATACACACATACACATATGTATACACACATATGTATGCATGTATAGAAGGATATATGTGCATATAAATATCTGTATATGTGTGTACATGTATACATAGACAGAGGGCACAGGATGAATTGAAAAGGAAGGGATGATATCTAAAAATTAAAATGAAGAGGTGAGAGAGGAATATAATAGGAGAAGGAGAAAGGGAGAGATAGAATAGTGTAAATTATCTCATATAAAATAGGCAAGAGAAAATTGTTACAATGGAGGGGAAGAGCAGGAAGGTGAAAGGGAATGGGTCAACCTTACTCTCACTGAATTTGGCTTAAGGAGGGAATAACATATGCATTCAATTGGGTATCTTACCCTACAGGAAAGTAAGGGGAAAGGGGATAAGAGGGAGGATGATAGAAGGGAGGGCAGATTGGGGGAGAGGGTAATTAGAAGCAAACACTTTTGAAAAAGGACAGGCTCAAAGTAGAAAATAGAGTAAGTGGGGGGTGGGATAGGATGGAGAGAAATACAACTGGTCTTTCACAATATATCTACTAAGGAAATGTTTTGCCTAACTACACATGTACAACCTATATTGAATTACTTGTCTTCCCAGTGGGTGAGGAGGAAAGAGAAAGAATCTGGAAATCAAAATTTTAAAAACAAATGTAAAAAAAAAATGTTTTTTACATGCAACTGGAAAATAAGCTATACAGGCACTGGGGTATAGACATTCATTTTACCCTGCTAGAAAGTTAAGGGGGGGATGGAGGAGGAGATAAAAGAGGGCATATTTGGGGAAGGGGTATTCAGTAGGCTCGCTATCTTGGGGTGAGGGTAGGGGAAAGACGGGGAGAAAATTTGTAACAAAATCTTGTTGGAAATGAATGTTGCAAACTAAAAATAAATAAATAAAAGATTAATTTAAAAAAATGCTGGTTGGATTGAACCGATTTCCACTAAGTAGCTCAGCCTCTTTAAAACAGCTATTAAGCTGATTATCCAAAATGGAGTATTTGGTCTGTTCTTGGAAAGGGCAACACAGAGAGCAAATTTAAATGTCAAGGAGCTACAGACATAATTGAAGTCATACCTAAAGAACCAATCCCGATTGTAGAGGAAATGCTAATGCCTAGCTGAAAAGAATAATCCCACAAATTGGGAAGAAAGGACTTAAAAATATGCCTAGAGCCATTAAATTTAATGCCTTAGTGTACATCATTATCGACATTTATTGAGCGCCAACTACACCAAGGCACTATGGTCAACAAGAAAATATGTTTGAATTTTCAATCTTGCATTCAAAGGAGAAACTAATTTTCTACCAATACTTCCATTTACTGACTGATATCAAAATATTATTTTGTTCCAAAAATTTCACTTTAACAAATGACATTTTCTTAATAAGTCAACAAGCATTTTTGAACACCTAATGTGTGTCAAATACTCTGATGAAGGAATTTAATTGTTCTTCCTACCTGCAGTTGTTAATGAGAGTTTAGTCTTCAATTCTAATGTGGATATAGTTGTCATAAACCAGGGATGAGGATTACCTTGCAAGATCTGCTTCCCCTTATTATCATAACCCCCTCTTTGGCTTCCCAACACATTCCCAGCTTTCATGAGCTTTGTACTTCAGTTATTAAATTACAAAAAGGAATGGAGCAAAGGAGCTCAACTATCTTGCTTAAAAATACAGCTGTGTTTGCAATTGGAGCTGCATGTGCTGTATTTCTCTTATCCCAACTTCTCCTCATCACATTTCAGCAAATAAATCCTACTCTCTGTGGAACAATTTTAGTGTTAGCACAGAGTAATTCAAAACAGAGGGGGGTGGGAAACACGTAATTGCGAATAGCGAAAGAAGCATTTGTGAAAGACTTATATGAAATGATCTACTTAGGAAAAGGGTTTTTTGGAAGTCCAGAACCTCTCCTCATGAGTTGCACAGCATATGTTTAATTCAGTTATCATGCAGATGGAGATTCTACAACGTGGCATTCTGTCCATTTATCCCAATCCTTATTGGGATCATAGAATCATAGATTTAGAGCAGGAAAGAATGTTGTAACTGATCTAATCCCAGTCATTTTACAGATGAGAAAACAGAAGCCTAGAGATGTTGTGACATGGCCCAAAGTCACCCAGAGAGTGGGATTTGAACCCAAGTCCTCTGATTTCAATCTATTGAGCTTTCCACTGTGGCATACTGCTTCTAATCAATACATAGGAAATAGTGACAGTACATGACAAGAAAATTAGAGCTTACTTTCCTTTGGACCTTCTTTTTGATTTTCTTTTGCTCTTATGATTTTCAAGAAGTAATATGACCTCATTATATACACATAAAATGAACAAATCAATATATAAGCTTTTATTAAGCACTTTCTATGTCCTGGAGTTTTTGTTTAGCCCTGGTGATACAAAGAAAAATCAAAGATTGTCAAGAGCTTAAAGTCTGATGAAGGAGACAACATAAATCAGTGCATACTCTCAAAAGGAAATACACAGTAGCTGGAAGGTAGCCTTAAATAGCAAGGCACTTTGCAGTTGAGGCAAGGAAGTAACGGGCTTTATAAGCTAAGCAGAGAAGCTTGTGCAATAGGAAGTCACTGGAGTTGGTTGAATAGGGAAGTCACATGGTTAAAACTGTGCTTAAAGGAAATTTCTTTGGCAGAAATGTGGAAGATGAGCTGGAGTGGGGAAGAGATGAATCAGGAAGACCAATCAGCAAGAAGACCAATCAGCTACAGTGGTCTAGGTGGGGGGCTGATGAGGGCCTCAACTAATTTGGTTGCTGCCTGAGTGAAGAGGAGGGGTCAGATGTAGGAGATAATGTGATGGTACCAACAGTAAGATTTGGCAACTGATTGGATATATGAGGCGTGAGGAAGAGTGAGGATTCTAGGATTATCCCAAATACGAACCTGAGACCCTGGAAGGATGGTGGTGGTGCCTTTTATAGAAATAAAGAAGTTTGAAAGAGGGGAAGCTTTAGGGGAGGACTTCAGTTTTTGACATGAGTTTCAAATGTCCAATAGGCAATTGCTGTTGCAGGACTGGAGCTTAGAGGAGAAACTGGGGCTGTATATATAGCTGTGGGAGTCATCTCCAGGAAAGATAGTTTAAGTCATTGAAGCTGATAAGAGAGAACATATAGAAGAAGAGAAAGAGGCCTGGGAAAGAACCTTGGGGAACATCCACAGTTAAAGAATGTGATATAGATGGTGAACCAATAAAGGAGAGGGAGAAGGAGCTGTCAGACAAGTAGGGGATAAACCAGGAAAGTGTCGTGTCCCCAAAATCAAGTGTTGAGAAAATATTCAGGATGAGAGTATAGTCAGAAGGGTCAAGTGAAGCAGATAGATCAAGAAGGTTGAGGACTAAAACTGTCAGATATCCCATTAAGAGATCATGGGTAACTTTGGAGAGAACAGTTGCACTTGAGTGATGAGGTCACAAGTCAGATTGCAATGATTTGAAGAGTGAGTAAAAAGAGAGGAAGTACAGCCAGTAAGTGTAGACAAATTTTTCATGAGTTTAGCTGAGAAAGGGAGATGTATAGAAAGATAGCTTGAGGGAATGATAGGGTCTAGACTAGAGAAAGGTTTTTAAGGATTGGGGAGATTAGGCATGTTTGAAGACAGTAGGAAAGGAACTATTTTATAGGGAGAGATTAAGGATTGGGAAGAGAGGGAGGATGACTGAGGTGGTAACATACCAAGAGAGAATGAGATTGAGTGCACAGGTAGAGGGTTGGACATTGACAAGGAGAAAGGTCACCTCTTTGTCAGAGACAGAAGAAAGGAAGAAAATGGAAGATGATATTTAGAAGTTAGGATATCAAGAGACGAGGACAAGAGAATGTCCTTCATGTATGGACTGGACCTGATGGCCACTGAGCCCCTTTCCATCTCAGACATTCTGTGTTTTTGTGGTTTATGGTCTGGAGGGCCTACAGATTTCTTCCTTCCTGCCACCATACAAAGGCAAAAAGGGAAGACTTCTCCACATCAGAGACTATACCTGGATCAACCCAATTTATTACAGTTCAACTCAACTAAACTTTTCTACCTTATTAGGGAATTTTAGTGTACAAAGTAGACACATTATAATTTTTTGGTTTTCATTTTGTTTTTCATAGGTGTCAAAGGTTATTCAGACATTCAAATATCCTTTCTCTACCCTCCTCCCTGTTGTCATTCTCTTTTAGTACCTTCCTCTGAGTCCTCAAATGCCCAGTATGGCTCTTTCGGTTGGTCTTATTTCTGCCCTCCAACCCCAGATTAAGTGGGAACCTTTACCTCACCCTCTACCCACCTCCACTTTTTTTTGGTGTGGGTGAGGGGGAATAGAATGGCAAGGTTCTTTTCTGTTGGGGACTCTGGGAAATATCCTTTGGATTCTGGTTGGATGTATTCTCAGCTGATATCCTTTAGTTTCTGCCTTAAGAATCCTGGTTTTTTTCTTTTTTTCCACTCTACAAATCACCACATTCTGGATATTCTGTTATCTATATCACTCTGTTAGATTTTCTTATAGAGTAGACCAGTGGTGGGGAACCTGTGGCCTCAAGGCCACATGTGACCTTCTAGGTCCTTGGATGCAGCCTTTTGACTGAGTCCAAGTTTTATGGAACGAATCCTTTTATTAAGGGAATTTGTTCTGTGAAGTTTGGATTCAGTCAAAGGGCTGCACTTGAGGACCTAGAAGGCCACATTTGGCCTCAAGGCTGCAGGTTACCCACCCTTGGAGAATACTCTGCCCTCTTTCCCTCTTACTTCTTCCTGCCCTTCTCTTTCTATGCTTTCATTAAAAATGACCTTTATAACTGCACCATTAAGGACCATCTGCCTACATAATTCACCTGAATATATACTTGTCCTCCCAGCTTCAATATCATGTCTTAGGATTATATATTTATAATGAGAAGGGACCTTAGAGGCCATCTTGTTCAGCACCCTCATTTTATGTTAGGGAAACTTGAGGCCCAGAGGTTAAGTGACTTGTCCAAGGCCACAGAGGCAATAGGTCTCATGTCTAGGGTTCAAAACCAGCACCCCTTTTTCCCCCAAATTCAGTACTCTTTTTACTGAATCACATTATCACTTTTGTTGTTATTCCCTTTATAAAATCCTCGAAGATTCATAATACATATTTTCATATTAAGTTCTGCCTGTGCCACTTGAGACCCTTGAGCTGTCCAGAGTAACCTTTAAATATGTTTAAGACTCAATTCTAACTACAAAAAAGAAAAAACTGCTGTTCCCTTTGGCAATCACCCCATGATTCATGACTACCCTTGAAGTTCACCCCGTGATTCACAATCTCTTGTGAGTACATATTATTTTGCCATCGTCAGAGAAAAAGGGCACAGATTGGTGGGTGAGTCAAAGGAGCTTTGAACTGCAGTTCCATGTATTTGTCCCCTACCTGCCATAGATGACTTTGGACTCTCAGTCTTTTCCTGGGAGCACAGTTCTTGGATTTGGCCTGGCATAAAAGGAGCTATGCTTCTAAACATCTGTTGTGTTTTTTTAAACCTGTATCTTTTGATGAAAGTCTAGGCATAAAAGAGCTCACAGGTGTTATGGAAGCATCTAAAAGATGCCTGGGAGGGGAGGCAGGTAGGAATAAGAACAGGGTATTATGAATAGAAATCTATCATTTTCTGTTTCCCTTACTGGCAGCATGGTTATATTCATTCTAGTTTTCATCCCCTCTCCATATATTTCCTTGTATGCTCAGTTCCTTTTGAAGTCAATGGAATCTCAGTATTTGCAGAGGAAAGCTATGTAGGAGTGATGAAAAGCAGGTCAAAGAAATTGAGTCAGCTGTGCTGCATTATGTTTCAAGGAGGCTGACTTGAAATTGGAAAGAACCTGGCAGTCTTCTGCAAACCACCAAGCTGGAGCAGTCTGGGTAGGTTCTAAGTCTTGCACAGGCTCACCTCAGGCACCAAAAATCTGGAAAGCACCTGTGACTAGAGCAGTTTTCTGTGGACTCATGTGTCAGGAGGACCCTGGCTGTTACATGTTTTTGGGGAGATCATGGGATCTCATGATTCACAGCCATACAGTATCATTGGAAGGAAATTGGTAATAAAAAGATGATTGCTTTTTGTTGGGGAACTTTGGTGGGGCCATTGAAAGTGTTATGTAATTTTCCAGATGCAGCCCATTCCACTCTTCATCCCATTCAATTTTGAGCATCTCAAATGGACACATTCCAATTTTTCCTTGGGCTAATACACAGAATGATCTGGAATTCATTCTTTTTATTATGGAATAACCTGATTAAGGGAGGCATGAAGGGGTGTATGAAGATTATTGGATTTGGAGTCAAAGAACCTTGGTTTTATCCTGACTCTGTTAACTTACTGTTTCAGTGATCCTGCAAAAACTCGTTTTACCTCAATGGACCTCAGTTTTCTCATTTGTGAAATGAGAGTTTTGAACAAGGTCCTATATTATAGGACCAGGACAACTGACAGAAAACTGGGAGTGGAGACCTTTGATACCTGGCAGCCATGGCTTCTCAAATTTGTAAACTCTGACATAAGGCCAAGTAATTTTCGGGGCTTCAAATATCAAAATCCACAAGTGGGTCTGTGATCCCATAAATGTAGAAGTTATGTACAATAATGCAGACTGCAACCTTGCTCCTGTGCACCTCTTGTCCATCTCCCACTCTAAGGTCATCTCAACTGGTGTTCCCAACATGCTGGAGACCTTCCTCCTGGTCTTCTGAGAGCGTGAAGACACTAATCATCCCTTGCCCTTGTCATATGACAAACCAGTCTTTTTTTCCCCCTATCATAAATTTCCCTGATAGCATGTTTTACTCCCCTTCTTCTTTAAAGTTCCTTCTTTGTTGTAAGTTGCAGCTTGCTTGCACCTATCATCTTTCCAGTACCAGTGTAATATTTATTATAACCAATGTAATATTTATTTTCAGTTCTTTGGATGCTGTTATGCTCCATCCTTCTCGGCTATAACAAAGCACCAGGAGAATACCTGCACTTAGTCCTACTCTATAGAAATATTTTAACCTTCCCAGGAATAATTCCCAGCTTAACTGAGTTTTAGACACGGTTAGGTTCATCTTTCTCAGACTCATAGGATTTTTCTATCAAAACTGTGATGAAAAGTGTTTAATAGCTGTAAGCTCTTTGTAAAGTGCTTTCTTTGACTCACTAAGTTCCTGCTTAGTTCTTGTTGGATCTTTATGCTTCTTCTGGGAGCCATATAACTTGTTTATTATATTACCATTTATGTTTATTCCTGAGGTGAGAGCCTTGATTTTTGTCTGAAGAAGAGGAGTTGGAGAATGACTTGGGAAAAGATGATAAAGCATCTGGTAAAATCAATTCATTTCCAATCATGTGATAATGAAAACTTGCTGGGTTCAGAGGTTCACCTTCAAAGGAAAAGTTTCAAAGTATAGCTATTAGGAAAATGGAAAGAGCTAGGTTTCCCTAAGAAAACTTTGACACTTCAGGGGAGGAGAAATGGGAAAAGTAAAGAGGAATAAAAAGAACCACTCAGTCATTTATTTACTTCAAAGGATCCATGGTCACACTGATGTGGGCTTCCCCTCCAACTGCAGAGAGTGACCCATCCATGTCTTCTTATCCCGAGCAGATATCGTTAATGTCCTTGTGCAAATCTTCTACAAAAGGGATTCTTGACCTGGGGTCCATAACTTAAAAAAAAATTACATTTTGATGACTTTTTCAGTATAGTTTCCTTTGTAATCCCATGCGTTTAATACATTTAAAAACATTTTTCTGAGATGGGGTACACAGACTTTCTCTTACTACTGAAAGGTTCCATGACACACAGAAGGTTAAGAACCTCTACTCTCCATTTAGGCCGCTGAGACCCTTTTCCTGTAGGTTGCTATTTGAGGAGCATACGGACTGTCCACCTGTTATTCTCTGCCTTTGCTGCATGATCTGATCATTTCTTTAAACAGCCTTAAATTTCTTTGCTTATATACTTGAACACAATTTGTCATCTATACTGTAATCTAGTTCAACTTACTAGACATCTCTCCATTGCCCTTTGGAGGACCCCAAAACTTGATCCTATAGGGAGGCTGGAGATTTGGATTTCTGGTGGGAAGGAAGTAGAGCAAAGATTCCTAACTCTATAAGCTCCACCTGAGCCTTCATGCTCCAAAATTGCTTGCTATCACCAGTGTAATTATGAGTATTGGAATCTTCCTGCTCTAGCTCTTCCTAGCTGCTTTGGGGAGTTTGCTAAGTGGAAGTTCCCAGGATGATTTGGGGGGGATCTACTTCTGGTCTAGAGATATGGTAGGTGTTAAAAGTAATTTTCCAACATAGGGAAAAGTTTAGTTTGAGGGGCCCAAAGTAGTAATATAAAGAAAGGCATTAAAAGGAAGATTTTTGAGTGCCCCAGACCTTCTTTGGCCAGGTAGGTGGCACGGTATATAGAACAGTAGACCTGGAGTCAAGAGGATTCATCTTCCTGAGCTAAAATTTGGCCTTAAATATTTGCTGATTGTGTGACTCCGGGTAAGTCTCTTACCTGTTTGCCTCAGTTTCTTCATCTGTTAAATGAGCTGAAGAAGGAAATGGCAAACCACTCCAGTATTTCTGCTAAGAAAATCCCAGATGGGGTCATGAAGAGTTGGACATGACTGAAAAACAACTGAACCACAAGGTCTTCTTTAGGTAGCTGCTGGAGTTTACCTCAAAATACACATGTGTGTGTACAGACACACACACACACACACACACACACACACACACACACACACACACACATGCTAATCCAAGGACTATAAGCTAAAGTGATGCCAGACCTTTTCACTAAGGAGGAAGAAACTGCACAGCAGATGCAATTCAGCAGCTGGAAGCAGAAGACTAGCATATGGTAAGACAGAGGCACGGCTCTGTAGAGACTCCCAGCCTACAGCAGAGAGGCAGAGAGGAATGTTTACTGTCCAGGTGGAAACAGGAAAACGGACGACTCTAGTGACACTGAGAAAATAGTTCAGCTGGTGACATCATTGAGAGATAATGGCACTGCTCAGAGCAGTGGCTCTGTGGCATCAGAGGCATCATTTGCCCTGGTCACATAGCTGCTCCAGGCACATATGTGAGTGCCCCTTTGCACACGTATTTCCCTATGCATGTGCCCATTCGTGCATGTTCTTTGGTCATACATATTCTCTGCAGATGTCCTCTCCTTTCCTACTGGTATGGCCACTCATGAATTGATGGGAGGAGTTCTTACTTGTCACTTAGGTTGCCATATTTCATTGCATTGCACCTCTGATTCCAGTTTTATGGCCCTTGACAAGTCACTTAGTCTCTCCGAATTTCAATTTCCTCATCTGTAAAATGGGAATAATTATAGCATCTACCTCTCAGGGCTTGTGTGAAAATCAAAGGTGTTACTATGTCCTTCTACATCTTTTCTGTTTTGAGTTGATGTCTCTTCTGGTTGGCCTAGAGTAAGAGTAAACCTGTTAGTGGAGTCTCATAAACTATGGTTTGTAGTGGTTTGCTGACCTACAAAATGCCTCAGACCTGGGCTTGTGTGGGAGGAGAACCCTGCCTGCTACAGTTTTGGGAGATTGTGCTGTCCCATGATTCACAGCCACATAGTATCACTGGAGGAAAAATTTAAAAGAGGATTTTAATTTTTGTGGGTGTTTTAATGGGGACATTGAATGTACATGCAATTTTCCAGATGTAATCCATTTTGTTCACTTATTCCTATTTAGTTCAGGACCCAATACGTTGCCTACATGTACAAGATGCCTCCCTCTCTCCCTTTTCCCATACATATCAATGCCTACCTATATTGATGGACTAGCTCTATGGACTATCTTTCCAACTGTATATAATTAATTGGACGACATGTAATCTTCACCTCTTTTTCTTGCTAGGCTGAATCCTTTTGCTTGATTTCATATTTCATTTAGGAAATTCTCCTTTATTGCAGAATTTGCTATAGTAAGAATGATGTCATCTGCAAACAGGAACATCTTTCTATTTACATGAACTGTTTCCATCATTTGGACTCGAAACTGAAATTTCTCCATAAGACTGAAAAATACTTTTGATTTTCACATCTCCATGTTTTTATGTCTCACTTGATATTGACAATTAGATAATAATTAAAGTCACCTATCTTTGCATCTGTTTTCAAATTTAACACACACACACACTCACACACACATATATTTGCACGTTATTGGAGGAGAGCATTTAACACCATACTTTGTTTCACTAAATAAAATATTTTCTCAGAAAGTAATCATCGTAGAGGATCTTATTTTTTCTGAATCTTTCTGTCAACTCTGACTTTGGAAGCATAGTCTGTGGTCTGATAGCATTCACAAAAACTCCCTGTTTGCTTCTGAAACTTAATCTCATTAAGCTTTTGTGAAGATAGAAAGCAGTGGTTCTTGGTATCCACTTTCTCTTCCCATTTTGAAAGTAATAATATCTATCATATCTCCTCCAACCCCAGGAAGTTAGCATTTCCCCCTCTTTCTGGGAGCTTGATTCATGATCCTTCAATCCCGTGTCATCTTAGTCATAGAATTTCTCTTGGCGTACTTGCTTTTTGTCCAACTACTATTGCCATCTTTCCTTTCTTTAGTGCCTTTCCACTTCCTCAAATAGCATGTTGGGCATTATGATGAAAAACTCTAAATTTGCTGATCCCATTACAATTATTGAAGAAAACTTTGTTATAGATATCTTGGCAGATCTTTTCATTTTTTTTGGTCTTTTTGGAGGGGGGAAGGCAGGACAATTGGGGTTAAGTGACTTGCCCAAGGTCACACAGTAAGTGTTAAGCATCTGAAATTGGATTTAAACTCAGGTCCTCCTGACTCCAGGGCCAGTGCTACCTAGCTGCCCCCAGTTTTTTTTTTTTTAATGGTCTACTTGTTGTGGTCCTCTCAATTTCTTCCTTGAAGTGCTCTCAGGATGATCTGAGTTAATGGGATTTTAAGCCATGCTTTCTGTATTTTACTTCCACTACTACTTTTTAAAGCATAATTGTTTATAAACTTTTGTTATCTTACTCCTTATGATTTTACAATGTGTTCATAACTTACACTTCTGTTTGCCCTGGGCTGCCAGCATCTCTCTCTGCCTGGTAAGGAGATTGCCTGCAGAAGTGGTTTCTAAATCCTTTTGGCCTGCTATATAGCTGTATGGTACTTCAGAGGCCATCTAGTCTAACCCCCTATAGGAGAAAAACTGAGGTTCAGAATGGTTAAGGGAGTAATTTAAGGTCCTGCAGGTAGTAACCACTGGAGGCAGTATTTGAACTCAGATCCTCTGAATCCAAAGCCAGTTCTCTTTTCACCATGTCGCTCTTACTTATGCCACTTGTTTTATGTCAGGTAAACTTCTATTGATTACAGATCATGTTAGTATCTGGTCTTTTTTCCATTAAGGCATAGCAATTTTCTTTTTCACAGGACATATGCCTTACCTACCCACTAAGAGGGGAGAGGAGGTGGATGAGTAGGGATAGTTAGCTACTCAGTAAGCAATCTATGCATAAGCAACCATGCATCATTCTAATCTTGAGCTCTCCCTTCCCTCATTTTGTCCTTCCCTCATTCACATGTGCTGATGTAGATTCCCCTGTATGAACGCACAGCAGGATCCTGTCTGGGTCTCCATGATGCCTAGTGTCTTGGCCCAAATGTTATGTCCTTTCTTTTAGTGTAAGATTAAAAACATAAAGATTATCAAATTTTATTTGGCTCAGTTTCCCCTCTCCCCTTCCTGTGAAGAGTCATATCTCCTTCTAACCTGTATAATACTTAAGAAGCATACACATTGTAGATTAAAGTACATGTATTGAATAGAATTGTAAATGAAAGATACAACTTTAAAACTCTTGAGGAGCACCCCGCCACTCTGGTAAGATAAAGTCATATGCAGCAGCCACTCCCAATAAGGTCAGAGTTCCTCACCTTTTGGTGGGAAACAGGTATGCCCAGAGACTATTAGAAGAGGAGGATTGGCAGGCATCCCCTCCCATTCCCAATATCAAAGCACAAAGAAGGGGAACGAAAGAACCTCATCAGTGAAAGATGATTCCTAGCTCAGCTGTTATAGAGATAGCTGACCTTTTCTGGCTGGGGCCTACACAACCACTGAAGAACGATGATTTCTAGAGGTTCTAGTTGTACGCAACATTGCCGCGAGCTGCCTCTATAGTCCTGGGCCCCATGCTGCAACTCAAGTAGATTTTTCTAAGCATCCACTTCTGAATCTCCACCTGCTATTCAACCTTACAAAACTCCTTGTATAGTAAAAAATGCAGGTGATTCATTCCTGGCTCCCTACATTTCCCCCTTTTCTCCCTCTTGTCTAGGGAAGACAGGAAAATTGCAGGAGAGGACCCAAGCTGTTTCAAGTACAGTTATATAATTTCTCATTTGCCAGTGTATATAGCTTATTAAATGGGTCAACTTGGAGTTGTTTTGGATGCATACCCTATTTTCTTGTTTTTATTATTTTGCTATTAATTTTTCTTTCTGCTATCAAGTTGATGGTCTGGCTATGTACTAAATAACTGACTTAAATATGATTCCCATGGTGGTGATCAGTTATTTCCTATCTGTTATATTTTCTGTACTATCTGGTGTTAATGTCTACTTCATCCCAATTATAATACCTAATATTTATTTTAGGCGGCAACTAGGCAGTGCAGTGGATAGAGTTCCAGGTCTGGAGTCAGGAATATTCCTCTTTGTGAGCTCAAATCTGGCTTCAGACACTTATTAGCTGGGAAAGTCACTTAACCCTTTTTGCCTCAGTTTCCTCATCTGTAAAATGAGCTGGAGAAGGAAATGAAAAACTACTACAGCATCTTTGCCAAGAAAAGCACGAATGGGGTCACAGAGTCAAAAATGACTGAAAACAACCGATATGCAATATAGCGCTTTAGGAAGTGTAAAGCATTTCGTCTCATTTGATCCTTGCGCCAACCCTATGAGGTAGGTGCTGTTATTATCCCATTTTATAGATGGGGCCACTGAGGCTGAGAGGTTAAATGGTTTGCTAGGGAATCAAACAACTAAAAAGTGTCTGACTAAAAAGATCTTAACTCAGGGCCACAGTAGTAAGAGGCTCAGGAGTTACTCAGATGCTCCCCCTGTCACAAAATCATATACAACCTTGGGAAAGACACCTAATTTTTCTGCTCCTCAGTCTTCTCATCTGTAAAATGAGGAGATTGGACTAACTGGCTTCTGAATCACCCCTGGCCCCCTGGAAAGTAAGTAATAGAGCAAACTAAAAAATATTAAATGGTCACCATAGTGCAGTGTATTGAGAACTGGTCTTGGACTCAGGATGATCTGAGTTCAAGTCTTGCCTCTGGTTCACCCTGGCTGTGTGACCCTGGGCAAGTCACTTTAACCTCTCAATGTCCACAGAAAACACTTTACTATAAGACTTTAGGTTGCAGCACAGTTGGAGAATCTTGGTAGAGGGAGTTTTCTCACTGAGTTTTCTATACCAATGAACTCACAGGTCTGAACCAAAATACAAAATCCCCTAAAAAATGTAATATGAAACTTCTATGTCTTAATAGGCATTCTTTTACTTAATCCTATTAGTTAAGAGAATTAACCTCTCCTTAGGCTCAGTCTCTTGAGAAATATTCATTCTTCTTGGCATAAAGCCCTCTTTCAGTCTTTTAGCAGAATTTTAAGTCTTCATAATGTTCCCTGCATGCATCAATACCACGTTTCTACTTAGTGAGAAAGGCTCATCATTGGAAGTCTGGGAGACAGGTAATGATTCTATTTTCATGATTCATGAAGAGACAAAAGGCAAAAAATAGCCTTCATTCCTTTGTGGTCTCTTTGGACTTTTGTAATGATGGTGGGAAGAATAGTGAAAAGGGGCATAATCACACAGTTCTTAAATTGTCTATGAACATTACTTTGGTGTCCTTAATTATGTGATCTTTGCCAAATAACCAAGTTAACTTGCTGTAGGAACTGAATCATGTCTATATTGGTAGTTATAAAGAAGTTGTAGCTACTAATGAGATGTAAGATGTCTCACTGATTCCCCTCCAAAAAGCAAATAAGTAGAAGAGTTGGTAGTCAGTTTTTATCAATTGCCCAAAGGCAACAAGAAGTATAGTTTAATAGGATCCTTGGCCATTCTCTCCTAGCTGTGCTCACAGTGAGCCTAAAGCAAATTGAGTGCCATTAAGATAATTAGAGCTTATATAGCAACACCCATTATGAATGATGAAGACATAAAGAACTTTTTAGGTGAGAAGATGCTCTAAAGAAAGTCAGTATTGCTTTGACTGATAACTCCAATGTAAAAGTGACCGTGGGGAAGACAGAATGACATCATATGAATGAAGGTGACTTATGATAGCTAAGATGTTAACCTGGTTAGAGGTCTAAGACAATTGAGTCAGAGTGGGTAAACATGGCAAGGATCCAAGATGTCTCCAGTAGATAGATCAGAGCTCTCCTCCCTTATACCTTTGCCATTCCTGGTTTTGTTTTGTTTTTTTTTTTGAGAGAAATGAATGAGGAAGAGGTATCACCTTGGGTTAGTTTACAGTATTCATCCTTAAAAAAAAAAGAAAGAAAAATTGGTTTGTCTACAAATTACATTGGGCCTTTGGGTATTTGATGCAGAAGGAAGACTGAAGCACATCTTTACTCTCATTATCTGAACACAATCCACAAAAGATGATAGTTCTAGGGAAGGGGCAAGAGCTGGAGTGGCAGCAGCTAGATAGTAAGAAAACTGTAGCAGAACATCTATGTATTTTTTTAAAAAAGCAACAGGAGGGGATTGCAATAGGCTGTATTCTTTGTGACCACTAGTGCAGGGAGAAGTGTATGGTGATAACAGACTGGAACACATTTCTCAGAAGCAGAGGTCCCACACAACTCTGAAATCCTTGCTATCCCAGGCTCAGTGGAAACTATTCTGAGCAATTACAATTAAACAAATATGTCCTAAGCCCCCACAATTCATTTTCTACCAAAAAAAAGAGCAGAAATGGTAATTCTTACAATAAAGTTTTAATTAATATTAAATGGCAAGGTAAGCAATAAGGGAAAAATCCCTTCTATATATAACTCTATGGGAAAGTTTATGTCTAATCTTGATCTACTAAAAAAAAATCTTTCAAACCCTACCACAGATTTCTATGCCAATGGAGTGAGAGGGAGTACTCCCAGGACAACTCATGGCCCTACTGTTACATCCTGGATGGAACATTGGAGTATCTGACAGTTCTTTTTTCCAAATTGTTGTGCTTTTCACAACTCATTTCTTTTCCAATTCATCTTCATAGCTGCCATTTCTCTCTGCTTTCAAAGCTGCCATTTGCTGCTATCATTTGCTAGGAGGGCTTCCTCATGGAACTATTGCTGTTATCTGTAGAGTTGTTTTCAGTTAAGGAGATTTCTCAGTGTTACTGCTCTTTTGTGAGACTGGCTAATCAATATGCCTTGTGGATAACTAACATATTTCAGTTCTTTAAATAGTCAGTCTAATGATCAAGTCCTGCCAGCTTGCAAAAAAAGGCCCCTCCAGCAACTAAGACTTGGTCTCTCACCATGCGCAAGAAGTCCTATAGGTTTCCTTCCTTCCCCACTATTTAGGCTGAGAGTTAGTAAATTCCTTCCAACTTTCAGCATACCCCAACAATATGCAAATTATAATACTTGAAGCTTTGTCAAATTATTCTAGGAGGAATTTAGCCACACTAGAGGTAGAAGGGCAGAATGGAGCTACTATATACAAGTCTCTGTAGCTCTCATACTCACTACAGTAAAATTGTAGTCTTATGCAGCACACCCAATGTACTGCATCAGATATCTATTACTTTACATATATTGTGGTTATATGCTCAATATCTCAAATACGGAGGCCATATACAAGCCCATAGTAATAAACAGTGCAAAGTTCCATGCAGTAGACCAAGCATAGAAGTCACATGTGGTATGTAATATCACCTGGTAGAATGACATAAAATACTCATTACATGTACTCCATTTTTGAGGATGTTCTGATGACAAATGTAAATTTATCTATTAACCCTGTAACGTTACAGGTCAGCCTGGTCACTGGCCAAATAACCCCAGCCATTCTGTTGTCTTGCCACTGGTTCTATACTCTTGGTATTCTCTAGGGCCGGTTCTTAAACTGGGGTCTGGGAAATTGGCTTTTAAAATATTTTTGAACATTATATTTTGATATATTTTTTTGTAATTCTATGTTTCTGTGGTAATCCTATAAAATTCACTGTATTGCATTAAAAAAACATTATTCATAAAAGGGGCCAATAGACTTCACCAAACTGCTAAAGGGGTCCATGACACAGACACACACAGACACCCTCCCCCTCCTCAACTTCTGCTCTATGGAGGTTTAGATTACTTTGGTGAAAGATATTTCATCTGTGTGGAATTCCCTTGAACTAATTTTGAAAGAAATGCCTTCTAAGATAAAGCTTAGCTGATCTTATCTTTTTTTTTGATTCACTTGTTTATTTACTTTTAGTTTATAAGATTCAGTTCCACAATCCCTTGAGTTTCAAATTTTCTCCGCTCCCTTCTCCCCCGCCCCCCATGGTGGCGTGCAATCAAGTACAGGATCTGCAAATACTTTCACATTGTACAATGGTCTGATTGTATAGAAGGGTTGTAACCAATGGGGTAAACAATGGGAAAAAGAAACAAAACCAAACGTGGAAAAGAGTAATAGCATGTAGATTGCTTCAGTCTCCATTTAAACTCTGTTCTTTCTAGATCTTTCTCTGAATGTAGATGTCTCCTTCCATCCTGGGACTTTTAGAGATGTCTTATAACTATGCATTGCTGAGAAGAGTCCAGTTGATCTAAGTTGGTCGTCACACATACGATGTGTCTGTGACTGTGTACAAGTCTTTCCTGGGTATGCTCTTCTCACTTAGCATCAGTTTGCATAAGCCTCTCCAGGTGAATATGAAGGTCATCTCCTCCCAATTTCTTATTAGCTGGTCTTATCTTAAAAGTGCACTGAAGTTGCAGTAGTTGGGTCATGGACAAAATATTGATTATAGCATAACTGATAGGAAAAACATTATTTGCATAATTGGCAGGTATCTTTGCATAGGACTTTGCATAGGATTCTGGCTCATTATGAGTAGTAAAGTAGTACTACTAGAGTAATATACTACTTTAATGACCTAAAAGAACTAGTGAACTTGATTTTTGGGGAAAAAGAAGTATTATAAATATGCACACATACTCACAAATATACACATAGAAAATTTAATTTATATAGAGGGAGACATAGCCATAGAGCCTGGCTATATTTGAAGGCAATGATGCTCATAGTGCTGTTATATCCCAAAGTGATAGGTTTTGAAATTCTCAACTGGTTGCATGGGAAAACAGAGCAGGGCTTCAATTAAATTTCGCAGTCTCTCAGACTGGATATCTTTTTTTAAGGTTGGAATTGGGAGGAGGTGGAGGTGATGGTTGTCCCCTGGGGCTGGCTTTGGAGAAAAGAGGGATCCTAAATGATCTGGCTCCAGGATCACAGTCTTGTGCTCACTTTCTTTTCAAGCATTAGAAATCACAGAAATTATGTCAGTGCTGGAAGGGAAATGTCACTGTTTAGCTGAACCTCTTCATTTTATATAGGAAGGAATTGTGGCCCAGATGAGTGAAGTTATGGTTTTCTCTCTTCTAGGTCATGACTGTTACTGCACTTAACTTAGGTTAGCAGAACCATGTTACATGATGTTAAAGGCAATATATCCCATCATCGACAAACAATCCAGCATGAGATTTTTATGGTGATTTTAATTTCTATGTGACTGATACCTTTATGGATACAGGGATAGGGTTAGAAAGAAGATGGTAATAGTATGAATGAATGAATGAATGAATGAATCATCTATTGATGATCTGGAAGCATTAAATGATCTGTCATAATAGAGCATTTGAAATGTGAGAATATTTTTTAATAAGCACTCAGAAAAAAAATGAGCAAGAAAACAGAACTATATATGTTGTTGACAACTTAGACTTCATTAATTTACAATGAATTTTGCTTGTTAGGGGCACAAATTCCCTGGCACTCATTATTTTACAGGTTATTTTCTTTTTAGTTTCCAGAGGAAAAAAAATTGCAACTTCTGTCCAGGTATCAGCTTCCATACACAATATACAGTGAAATGAAGCTGAAGAAGTCTGTAGAGAAACTCATTTTTACCCTCTCCCATTTTCTTTTTAGTCCAGTAATTTGTTCTGTGCAGTAATTCAAAGTAAATAACTCAGCCCCATCTCCAAAAAGTGACCATTCATCTTGCTGCCAGGCTTGTATAGGATTACAGTATTTCAGTGAAGGAATTGGTGGGCATCTTAACGAGGCAGGTCCCAGCATTTCAGGCCACCTGAGAGTGTACATGTACCCATGGGATCTGTTGCCAGTAAAATATGATGCTTTCCCAGAAGAGACACTTTTTTCCATTCATATATCCAAACAGAAAACCAAATACTGAAGTCTGCCACAGCTTGTTTTCCTTAGCTTCTGCTTTTTGAAAGACTTATCTGCTGTTTATGCTTACCTGTGATCAATTTGTAGATCAAACAAACCATTACAATTTTTTTTCATCACCATTGTCCTGCTCAGCTGCAATGTGTGGACTGCAGTAACTCAAAAAATTTCTTTTCCTTATGTGGTTTAAAAATTAAAAGGCCATCATCTCTATAAAGCCTGGTCTAATCCTCCCTTTCCCTCCCCCTGCCCATTTGAAATGATCCTTCCTTTCCCAGATCTGCATTTTCTATACTTGTCCAGTTCTGTTTTGCATTTAATCCATTCACATAGGACTTGTGTCAGCTCCTTGATTATAATTCCCTGAAAAGGCAGGCAGGTTCATGCTTTATTCCCACACCTCTTTTCCTCCCCACCCCACCATTAGCACACTGTTATGCCGGTATTAAAGAAATGTTTGTTGTTGTGAATTGAATTGAGTCTCATGGGCTATCTTGCTCTCTGGCTTTCCATTAAAGTTAGCTATTTGACTGTGATAATTATGAATGATGATAGTGATAATATTAAATAGCATTTATATAATGCTTTAGGGTTTGCAGAGCCTTTACAAATATTACCTCATTTGATCTTCATTACTCTGCGAGGCAGGTGCTATTATTATCCCCATTTTAGAGATGAAGAAATTGAGGCACTTTGAGGTTAAGTTATTTGCCCAAGGTCCCACAGCTAGAGAATTCAGGTTTCTTCCTGACTCCAGGTCTAATCCCCTATACACTGTGCCACTTAAGTGCCAGAGAACAAATTCTCGAGTGAGACAGGATCATAGATTTAGAGTTGGAAAGGACCTTAGAGGACTGTTGCCTTTGTTTTACAAATGGGGAAATTGAGGCAAATAAAAGTGAAGCAACTTGTCTAGGGTCACCTAATCAGTTTGTGACTTAGACCCGGGTCATCCTCCCTCTTCACGCAAGTCACTTTGCATCCAGGAGCTCAGACTGGAATTGGTGCCTCTAATGAAGGGATCACAGTTTTGTCATTTGGTAAATTATACCTGTAATGAAATTAGATTAGTTGTCTTATTTCCATATTGGAAATTTGACCAGAACTGTTTGGCATTCATTCAGAATGCATATACTACATGAATTATGCAGTTTTGGTGTTGGGAAACAATTGATCACTACATCTTAGCTATTTTTTAAATCATCACATTTTTAATCTATAGGAAAAGACATGATTGAGAGGGAGAAATCCATTAAATTCATTCTCTTCAGCATTTTATGAGTTTCTTTGTTTAAATTAGAATATAAAATTATTTTTCACAGACCAGGATTACATTAGACACAAGAATTTCCTTAGTTGTTAGGAACTGTAATAAGTTACCAAGGAGATTATGGGCTCTTCTTCTCCATTAAAAATAAGATTGATTCTCCCCTGTTGGGAATGCTGAAGGGTGGGCTTACCTACTGACAGCTGATTTCTCAGGGTCTTTTTCACTACTGTGATTGAAAGAAATTATATTCTCTGAGGGAACTGTGAGTTATTGCTTCAAAAAATGACAGAGGCACATGGCTGCCGAAGTCTTTATGGTAAAACTCATCTGTTATGAAATAGAAATGAGCTAACTCAATGCAATTAAAAGTGTACAGACTTGTTATGAAGGCAAAATAGGTACAGATCTAAGTAGTCAGCATCTTAGTCGAGATCCAACAGAACTCGAAGGGAACTTAGAGATCATCTAGTCTAAACTCCTTATTTTAGAGATGATGAAATTGAAGGCCCAGGGAGATGAGGTGATTGCCCCCAGGTTACACAATTAGTCAGTGACCAAGCTAGGATAAATTCCCAGTTTTCCTGTCTCCCAGTCTTGTCTCTCCTACTGTATCACACCTACATGACCTCACTCTTGTTGTTCAGTCGTGTCCAATTCTTCATGCTCCATTTGGGGTTTTCTTGACAAAGATACGGGAGTGGTTTGACATTCCCTTCTCCAGCTCATTTTATAGATGAGGAGACTGAAGCAAACAAGATTAAGTGACTTGCCCAGGGTCACACAGCTAGTAAGTGTCTGAGGCCAGATTTGAACAAGCTTGAGGAGATGTCTTCCTGATTCCAAGCCCAGTGCTCTACTCACTGAGCCACCTAGCTGCACTCGCTCTACCAGACTATTCATCTCTCCTTTGCTTTTTGTAGTTGGTTCAGAAGTTCAGCCCCATCCGTCCACTCTGCTGTTTCTATTGAGGATTGCAGGATCTTAGAAATAGAGTCGAGTGGGGCTCAGAAGCAATGCAGGCTAACCTCATCATTTTGCAAATAGAAACTGAGACCCAGGGAGAATCACTGACTTGCATCAGAGGTAAGGTTTGAACCTGTGACCTTTGTCTCTAGTCATTGTTCTTTCTACTGTGCAATGCTGCTGTGAGCTCTCTATGTGCTGAGAGAGTCTCAAGATATTTGTGTAGTTAACCAAAGTAATCAATTAACCCTCAGAATGGCACAAGGCTTTATTGAACTTTTAAGAATTTTGTTCATTTTGTCCCTGCAAGGGCTTAAACTATGCAATTTACTTAAAACCTGAAACATCAGCGAGCCATCCAGTCTTGGAATTTTAGAGCAAGTTCATTTGTGGTTTTCTTTATGTTGCTGAGAGGAATTTTTTGCCCTTGTTCACCATCATACTTTTCTCTAGGTCCAATTGGCTACATTCTGTACAGGTCTAACCTGCGAGTGGAGTATAAATTTTTCATCCCCATAAAGACCAGAGAGTTTGTCTACCTTTAGGTTTGCAGGTGATAGGTACAATATAAGAGGCCCGGGGAAAACAATATGTGTGACAAGTAATCGGCTTTTTACCAGGGCTGCCTAAGAAAGACTTGGATCTAGAAAGATTGGGGGAAGACCTGGAAAGAGGACACAATCTCATGGAGTCTGGCCATTGTTGAGTAGAGAGCCCTGAAAAAATCTTATTGAGACATCACAGAAAATGATGATTGGTTCGTCATGAATACCCACCCAAAGCTCTGAACTTGGCCCAATGGACAAGCTACCCCATAAGAAAAGAAACACCACTTTATGGACAAGATGGA
>JAQQSU010004919.1:0-13947 GCA_028627135.1 Pseudochirops cupreus | reverse complement strand
TCTAAGAACCTGTGCTAGTAGCCGCCCTAGGTATGCTAGGGTGCTTGCCGATACATCATCCTTTATTTTTTCATAAAGAATGCTTGAAAATCCTCTATTTCACTGAATGACCATATTTTCCCCTGAAGCATTATACTCAGTTTTTCTGTTTAGGTGATTCTTGGTTTTAAATCTAGCTCCTTTTACCTAGAGAGGTAGACCAATAAATTTAAAATTATCTCTCCTGGATCTGTTTTCCAGGTCAGTGGTTTCTCTGATGAGATATTTCTCAGTGCCTTCTATTTTTTCATTTGTTTGGATCTGTTTTATACTATCTTGATTTCTCATAAAGTCATAAGCTTCCAATGGCTCGAATTTAGTTTTGAAGGAATCATTCTCTTTAGGGATTCTTTGAAATTCCTTTTCCATTTGAGCTAATCTGCTTTTGAAGGCATTCTTCTCCTCATTGGCTTTTTGGGCCTCTTTTGCCATTTGAGTCAGACTACTTTTTGGGTGTTATTTTTTTCAGTATTTTTTGGGATCTCCTTTAGCATGATATTGACTTGCTTTTCATGATTTCTTTGCATCATTCTCATTTTTCTTCCAATTTTTTCCCTCCACTTCTCTCACTTGAAGTTTTAAAATTTTTTTTATATTTTATTTTATTTATTTAAGTTTAGATGATTCATTTCCATGAGATTTTGAGTTACAAATTTTCTCCCGATCTTTCCCCTACCCCGCCTCTCAAAACAGCCATTCCCTTGTATAACCCCTCTCCCAATCTAATCTCTCCTATGTCCTCCCCCATTACTCCTCTAACTTTCCGATAGGGCAGGATGGATCTCCCTTCCACAGTGCCTGTGTATCTTAAGTTCCAGTTGGATGCAGTTAATAATAATAGTAATAATAATTGTAGATACATACATACATATATATATATATATATATATATATATATATATATATATATCTGCATACATATGTATTTTTAACATTTGAGTATAGAACTTTAAATTCTAGATTCTTTGTCCTCCTCCCTCATCAGCCACCCCCACTGGAAGAACAAGCAATCAAATACAGGCTGTACATGTGTAATTACGCAGAACCTCTTCACAGTGGGCACATTGTGAGAGACAGATTACATGTCCCTTCTTCCTCTCTGCCCCTCCTCGTTCCACTCTCTACCCTGTCCCTGTCCCTGTCCCTCTACAGAAGTATGCACTTCCATTAACCCTCCCCCCCATCATCCCTCCTCTCATCCCCATGCCCCCTATTCTCCTGTGTGGCAAGATGCCCAGTTTAAAATTTATGTCATTCCTTCCCTAAGCCTAGTTCAGTGAGAATAAGGTTGACTCTTTCCCTTTTGCCTTCCTGTTCTCTCTCTCTGTTGTAACAATTATCCTTTGCCTCTACCATGTTTCCTCTCAATCTAATCCTCTCTCACCTCAGTATTTCACCTTTTAGTATATTGTCCCTTCCTATTCAATTGATCTTATGCCCTCTATGTATTCATATATGTATATATGTGTGTATATATGTATATATATATATATATATATATATATTCAAATATGTGCTTGTATGCATATATAAACCGTCTTATATAAATATATGTGTATGTATATGTATATATAAATTTGTATTCCCTTCACCTATCCTCATACTGAGAAAAATTTCATCAGTTACAATTGTCACTTTTCTATGTTGTCACGTAAATAGTTCAACTTTGATAAGTCCCTTATGATTTCTTTTCCATGTTTATCTTCCCATGCTTCTTGTGTTGGAGTGTCAAACTTTCTTTTCAGTTCTGGTTTTTTTTCAGTAAAAATGGTTGAAAGTCTTCCACCTCACTGAATGACCATATTTTCCCCTGGAACACAATACTCAATATTGTTGGGTAGGTAATTCTTGGTTTTTATCCTAGCTCCCTTGATCTCTGGAACATCATATTCCAGGCCCTTTAATCCCTTAGTGTAGAAGCTGCTAGATCTTGGGTTTTCCTAATTGTGTCTCCACAATATTCAAAGTGTTTCATCCTGGCAGCTTAAAATACCTTCTCCTTGGTCTGGGGATTCCAGAACCTGGCTATAAAATTTGTAGGAGTTTTCTTTTGGGGATCTTTTTCAAGAGATGATGGGTGGATTCTTTCAAGTTCTATTTTGCCCTCTGGTTCTAAAATATCAGGGCAATTTTCCTTGAGAATTTCTTGAAGGATGCTTTCAAAGTTCTTTTCTTGATCATGGCTTTCAGGTAGTTCAATAATTTTTAAGTTGTCTCTCCTGGATCTGTTTTGCAGGTCTGTGGTTTTTTCAAGGTGATATTTCACATTGCCTTCTATTTTTTCATTTGTTTGGATCTGTTTGATAGTATCTTGATTTCTCATAAAGTCATTTGCTTCCATTGGCTCCACTCTAATTTTGAAGGTATTATTCTCTTCAGAATGCTTTTGAGATTCTTTTTCCATCTGGCAAAGTCGACTTTTTAAGGCATTCTTTTCCTCATTGGCTTTTTGGGCCTCTTTTGTCATTTGAGTTAATCTATTTTTTAAGGTTTTAATTTCTTCAGTCAGGTTGTTGACTCTCTTTTCATCATTTTCTTGCATCATTTTTACTTCTCTTCCCAATTTTTCTTCCACTTCTCTCATTTGGTTTTCAAAATTTTTCTTCAGCTGATCTCTAGCTTTTTGGCAGTCTTCATGTTTCTTGGAAGCTTTTGGTGTGGGAGTTCTGATTGCGTTGTCTTCCTCCCTTTCCTTGCTTTGTTCCTTCTTTTCCCTGAAGAATGAATCTAGGGTTTGATTGCTGTTCTTACTTTGTTTCCTATGTTTATTCATGGTCATCATTCAGTGTTGTGGTTGTTTTTCTTTTTTTCCTTCTTCTTTTTTTTTTTTTAAGTTCTGTGGAACTCTGCTTCCAGAGGGAACAGCTTTGTCCCAAATCACTGGGCTTTCCCCAGCTGCCGGGGCTTTTAGGAGGTTACTGGCTCCTGCCCCAGCTCAGGCTCACTGAAAACACACCCCAGCATCTCCACCCAAGACCACGATCTGGATCCAGGCTGCTCAACACAAGAGCACTTGGCCTATGAACGATTGCTTGTTCCCCCTGCTGTCTGCAGGCTAGGAACTCTAAAGCGGCAATGTTGAGGTGGGTGCAGAACCTCCGCTTCCCACTTGTTTGCCCTTGAGGCGGCTTGGCTGGACCCACTTTTCTTCCCTGGTTTTTAGCCAAGTTCCACTAACCTTAGTCCTTTTTTTCTTATGGCTTGATAATTCTGGATATTTCCACAGCTGCCTCAGATGCGCTCTCCTGAAGCTCCAGCTGCGGTGGTGCTAGTCTCATCCAGCCACCCCCAGGGCAAAAGCTGCTGTTTCAGGCTGGGCCAGTTTTGGCTTTCAGAGTCGAAATGGTCCCTTTGAGGCCAGCTGCCTTCAGCAGGAAATATATCTGTGTCCATTTTAGAGCCCTATAATTTCCTTAGAGTCATATTTTTTGGGTATTTGATGTGGCTGTGTTGGAGCTGGAATTTCTTGCTGCTCCTATGCCACCATCTTCTCTCACTTGATTTGCAAAATCTTTCTTGAGTTCCTCCCTGGCTTGTAATCAGTTCATATTTTTTTTGGAAGCTTTTGATGCTGGAGTTCTGACTTCATTGTCCTCCTCCAGTTCCATGTTTTGATCATTTTTGTCCCCTCAAAAGGATTATTTGCTCTGTTTGTGCTTTCTCTGCTTGCTCGTCTTGCCAATTACTTGACTTTTGATTTCATTGCTATGGTAGAACTCTGCTTACTGAATGGAAAGAGCTTTTCCCAAATCCCCGGGGTTTTGGCATTTGCCAGAGCTATTAGTTTGGCACCTTCTCTACTGTCCCCGCAACCTCTGGTACACTGGCCACACACCCCAGGGCCACCACCTCAGACTGTGATCCAGATCCAAGCATGTCAAAGCAAGAGAGATTACCCTCAGAATGGTTGCTTGGTGCCCCTACAGTCTGTAGGCCAGGTGCTCTGGAAACAGCCATGCAACAGTAGCTGCAGCCACTGCATCCTCTGCCACTTCTCTTCAAAGGGGCGGGTTAGGCCATGCTCTTCCTTCACCCTTCTGGAAGAGTTCCCCACTGACCTTGTATTTTCTCTTTGGTGTTTATGGGTTGAGAAGTCTGGAAACCACCATAGCTCCTGGTGATTCAGTCTCCTAAAGTCTGTTCTAGCCACCACTGTATGGCCTCTCCTGGGGCTGGCACTGTGGTTTGCCAGGGACTTCCCTTGGCTCCCAGCATGCTGTGATAGACTTTTACTTTCAGCCTGACAGGCTGCCTTCAGTGGGAGACTTAGTTTTCTCTGTTACTTTGTGGGTTCTGCAGCTTTAAAATTTATTTAGAGTCTTATTTTTTACAGTTAGTTGAAGTGGTTGGAGCCAGAGGGCATGCCAAGTTTGTGATTTCACTCTGCCATGTTGGTTACTCCCCCCCCAATAAAGTAACATCTTAAAAAGCAGAATCAACCTAACAGAAAAAAAAGAAGGCATAAAACTTCATTGAATAAAATAATTCTGGAAAGATTAGAATTGATCAATTAAAATCTAAGAATTCAATGAGACATATAGAAATTTTTAAAAAAATTTAAAAATGAAAGAAGGAAGAATATGTGAAACAACACAGAAGGAAAAAACAATTACTTGATCAAAGAGAGGTAATTTAATACATGTCTGACTATCTAAAAAGCCAGGTAAAAAGGACCTACACATCTTATTTCAAGAATTTTTCACAGAAAATAGCCAGATATATTTGAACCCAGCAGGAAAACAGAAACTGACTCTATTGATCACTTCCTGAACGATACCTCAAAATAAAACATCCAATCACTTTATAATGAAATGCCTGAACTCCCAGGTCAAAGAGAAAATATGTCAAGCAGCCATATATACTTTAAATGCCTTGGAATCACAGTCAAGACCACATAAAATTTAATAGCTCTTGTGATAGGTGATAGGAAAATGTGGGATATAACATTTTGTAAGGCAAAAGAGTTAAGATTACAATAAAAGCAATATCATCAGAAAATTGAGTATAATTGCAGGGTGTAATAATGAGCATTTCTAAATTTTAAGGAAATGAGCTAAATTTTGAAAGTAGTCATTCTCTAATTGAAAAATGGTCAAAAAAAGGTACCATCTTATATCTCAGATTAGTTGACAAGACAGAAAAAAACAAAAAAACTACAGATGCTTGAGAGGTTGAGGGAAAATAGATACACTAATGAACAACTGAAGTTGTGAACTGGTCCAATTGTTCTAGAGAACAATTAGAAACTATGCCCCAAAGTCTTTACATCTGTGCATGTCCTTTGTCAAGAATGCACTACTAATTCTGTTTTGCAAAGAGATCAAAGGAAAGAAAAAGACTCACAAGTATAAAATATTTATGGTAGCTCTTTAATGATGAAAAAATAATAGGAACTTTAACTTATGTCTAGCACTTTGGGAATGGCTAAAAAAGCTGTTGTATGATTGTGATATATGGAATAATAAAGGTAATGGTTTGTGGAATACCTGGGAATATTTCTATGAAGTGACACAAAGCAATTGGTGCAGAACCAACAGAATATTGTCTAAACTAACAGCAATATTGTAGCCATAATCAACTGTGACACATTTAGCTGCTCTGATCCATACAATGAGTAAAGATTATTTAAAAGGATTTATGATGGAGAATGCCTTCCACCTTCAAAGAGAAAAATAATGAAGTTCAAGATGGCAGAGAAAAGTCGGGATTTTCTCCTTCTTCAGGAGAAGTCTGAACTCTCCCAAGTTTCCCTTGGAAACAATGTTAAATCAAGCCTCTAGAACCTAAATGGAAACTTGAATGACTGACTACTTGAAACAATCAATAACTTCAGGAAAGTTTCAGGATATAAAATGAACCCACATAAATCATCATCATTTTCATATGATGACAACAAAGTCCTTCTGGAAAGAGATAGAAAGAGAAATCCCATTTGAAATAACTGTGAACAATATAAAATATTTGGGAGTCTGCCTGCCATGACAAGTCAAGAAATGATATGAACACAATTAAAAAGCACTTTTCACTAAAATAAAGTCACATCTAAAAAACTGGGAAAATATCAGTTGCTCATGGGTAGGCCTAGCTAAGATAAGAAAAATGGCAATTCTACCTAAATAAATTTACTTTTTAATGCAACAATGAAACTACCAAAAATATCTTTAAAAGCTGGAAAAAATCTTGAGTAATTCATCTGAACGAACAAAAAGTGCAGAATATCACAGCAATTAATGGCAAAAAAGTGCAAAGAAAGGTGGCTTAGTCATACCAGATCTATAATTGTATTATAAACCAGAAATCCTAAAAACTATTTGTTACTGGCTGAGAAACAGAGTGGTGAATTAGTGAAATATATTAGATGCACAGTATCCAATGACTATATCAACCAACCATTTGATAAACCCAAAGACTCCAGCTTCTGGCATAAGGGTTCATTAGTTGACAAAACCTGCTAGGAAAAAAAAAAAAATAAGATGATGGAAAGTAAACAAAGGCCTAAATCTCACACCCTGAAACAAGAAAAGATTGAAATGGATGGATGGTTTAGACTTAAAGGGTGATACTAGAAGCAAATTTGGAGAGCAATGAATACTTTGCTAGTCAGATGTACAGAGAAGGGAAGAATTTATGACAAAACATGAGATAGAGGAATGTGAAATGGATAATATTAATCATCTTAAATTAAAACAAAAAAAATTCCACAAAAATAATGTAGTCAAGATTAGAAGGAAAGGAGAAAGTTGGAGAAAAAAAATTTATAGCCAGTCTTTCTGAAAAAAAAAGCTTCATTTTTCAACTATGTAGATAACGAAATCAAATTTCTAAGAATTCAAGTCATTCCCAAATTGATAAAAGATAAAATGATATGTATAGGCATTTTTTCAGATGAAGGAATTGAAGTTATCTACAATCATATGAAAAAAATGACATAAATTACTATTGATTAGAAAAATGCAAATTAAAAAACACCTTTGAGGCACCACCTCACAACTCTCAGATGGGCTAACATAACAGAAAAGGAAAATGAAAAATATTGGGGAAGACAGAACACTATTGCATTGTCAGTGGATTTATGAACTGATCTAACCACTCTGGAGAGCAATTTGGAACAATGCTCATATAACATGCAAACTGTGCAAATCTTTGATCCTATCATACTACTACTCATTTTTATCCCAAAGAGATCATAATAAAAAGGGAAAAGGACTCAGAGGTACATAATTATTTACAGCAGTTCTTTTTGTGTTGGCAAAGAATTAGAAAATGAAGTGATTCCCATCCATTGAGGAATGACTGAAAAAATTGTGACATATAAATGTAAATGAAGTATTATTATGCTATACAAAATGAAGAGCAAGTGGATATCAGAAAAAAAGCCTGGACTTGCAAGAATTGATACTGAGTGAAGTGAGTATAACCAGAAAATAATGTACATACAGCAGCAACATTGTGTGATGATTAATTATGATAGACTTAGCTGTTCTCAGAAATACAATCATCAAAGAACATTCCAAAAAACTCATGATGGAAAATGCTACCACATTCAGATAAAGAATTGTGGAGATCGAAGCCTACTAATTTTTTTTTTTCATGGTTTCTTTTTTCACAACATGACTAATGTGGAGATATATTTAATATGATTGTACATGTATAACGTATATGAAATTGCTTGCCATCTTGGGGAGGAGAGACAGGGAAGGAGAAAAATTTGGGACTCTAAGTTTTACAAAAATGAATGTTGAAAAATATTTTACATGCAATTGGAAAAATAGAATACTATTAAGGGGAAAATAATAAAGCTTTAGTGCAGATTAAAACATTTTTAACTTATGCTTTCAACTTGACTAACATGGAATTGATTTCCATGACTTCACATGTATCATGAGCATTATATTGCTAGCTTTCTAAATTGGGGTGGAGGGAGGTGCTACAAGGCAAGAGAAGACTTGGCATTGAAAATGCATAAATAATTGTAGCATAAAGGGTGAAATCACAAGGAAATTAAGGGACCTTAGGAAATGTACCTGCCAAATGTATTAAAAAGGGGCTTATGGCCAAACAAGAGATAGAATGCATTAAAAGAAGCAAAATATATAATTGTTATTATATGAATTAAAAAGGTTTTCAGTAAACAAAAGCAATTAAACCAAATTTAGAAGGAAAACAGGAAAAAGGGAGAAATGTTTTTAGCAAGTTTTTTTTTTTTATGATAGAGTTTTCATTTCTCAAACAGAGGGAAATCAGCCAAACTTACAACAACAACAACAAAAATCTGTGGTTGATAAGTATTCAAAGGCTATAAATAGGCAATTCTCATGAGAAGAAATTAAAACTTTAGTCACATAAAGTTCTATAAATCACTACTAAAAAGAGAAATGCAAATTAAACTATCAAATAGATAATGTTGTCTACATTTGTTTTAAATGGCGTTTCTCTTTCTATATCTTGCTGCTGGACTTTGTTGGTAATGCAGAGTAATGCCAATTATTTTTGAGTGTCTATTTCATATACTGCAGCTTTGCTAATGTTGTTAATTATTTCAAGTTTTAGTTAACTTATAAGAATTTTCTAAGTATACCATCACATCATTTGTAGAGTGATAGTTTTGTTTCCTCATTGCCTATTCTATTTCCTTCAATTTCTTTTTATCCCTCTTATTGCTAATATTTCTAGCAAAATATGAAATAACAGTGGTGATAATGGAGATCCTTTATTTACCTCTGATCTTATTGGAAATGTTTGTAGTTTATGCCCATTACATATAATGCTTGCTACTGGTTTTAAATAGATATTGCTTATCATTTTAAAAGAAAACTCCATCTATTCATATGCTCTTTAGTGTTTTTAGTAGAAATGAGTGAGAGAGATATATATATATATATATATTTATATGTATATATAAATACAATATATTGTAAAAGAAATAGAAAACATTTTTGTGCATCTATTGAGATTAATGCATGATTTCTGTTAGTTTTGATATTGATATTGTCAATTATGCTGATAGTTTTCCTAAGATTAAACGACCTCTTCATTCCTGGTACACATCCTACCTGATCAAAGAGTATTATCCTCATGATAAATTGTTATGATTTCTTTGCTAATATTTTAGTTAGAATGTTAACATCAATATTCACTAGGGAAATTTGTTTTCAACTTTTTCTTCTCTGTTTTGGTTCTTCATGATTTAGCAATCAGTACCACACTTGTGTCATCAAAGGAATTTTGTAGTACTCCTTCTTTGTCTATTTTTTCCCAATAAATTTATATGTTATTGAGATTAATCATTCCTTAAGAGTTTGGTAAAATTCACTTGTAAATCCATCTGACCCTGGAGATTTTTTATTTGCAAATTCATTGATGATTTGTTTTATTCATTTTTCTAAAATGGAGTTAGTGAAAGGAAAGACAAGGTAAGGTGACCTGACCTAAACTACCAGATCTTAAATTTTAACATAAAGTAGTAATCAGCAAAACTAAGAAATAGAGTGGTGGATAAGTGGAATGTATTAAGTACATAAGACAGCAGTCAATGACTATAGTAATCTGCTATCTGATAAGCCCAAAGACTCCAGTCTCTGAGGTAAGAACTCACTATTAACAAAAACTGGTGTGAAAACTGGAAAACAGAATTTCAGTAATTAGTCACAGACTAACATCTTACACCCTATAGAAAGATAAAATAAAAATGGATACATTAATTGATAATATCAGCAAACTAGGAGAGCAAGGTACAGTTTAGCTGTCAAAAGAATTTATGACCAAACAGGAGAGAGAGAATGTTATAAAATGCAAATTGAATAGTTTTGATTACATTCAATTGAAAGTTATAAAAATTTCATGTTGATTCAACATTTTTCATTATGCACATGTATTTCTAGATCTTCCCTGCTCTGGGTTGAACAAGTATGAGAATCAGTTCATAATTAATCACTATTAATTAATTAATCAAAATAATTAAGCAGAGCTTGTAAAAAGTCACTTAAAAATAAAATGTTATCTTAAACTAAATTTGGTTGATTTATGTGGACATAGCCTCATTACTTCGCTTATAAAAAAATACAAAAAACTTTTTTTCTGAATTTGGGCAACACAAATTTATCAAGAGTATATGATTCTACAAGAAATATAAGTAAAATAATGGTTCAGAAGCCACAGTGAGTTTCTCAGTATAGGTTATATTAATTTAAATAATGTTTAATATTGTCTCTGGGACTGTTAAAAAATTGCAACTATATTCTCATCTTTGCAGCTACCATCTTTTCTCCAGAGATACTTGCTTCTCTTCCAATTATTATTCTTCTCTTTTGTTGAACCCATAAATGACCTAATTTTGTCTTTAATCTCTTGCTAAATACTATTCCATGCCATGATAGGAAGGGAATCTGTTTATTTTTTTAAAAGAAAAAAAAATTAAAAGAAGTTATTATTTTTCTTCTACTCTGAAAGACTTCAATTATTTAGAAAGTTTGTGTGTGTGTGTGTGTGTGTGTGTGTGTGCGTATGTGTGTTTATTTGTACATTTCATGACAAAGTTAGTGATGCTTAGACTGATTTTTTCCAAGATAGAAAAAAGTTTTAAAATCATCATAATAAAACATACAGAGAGTAAGTTTATGTATCAAAACTAAGCTTCCCAAAACTTTGAAAGTCAAAAAAAAAAAAAAGAATGGGCAGAAATTAATTTTAATACTATCTAACAATGAGATGTTCTAAAAGAATTTTTATCAAGAAACTCATGTTCCCTGCAGATTATGAAAAGATGAACCCTAAGATATGTACTATTCAGTATTTTCCTTGAACCTTGACAATGTTTGGATTCCTAAATTCCACAGAGGATATGTGTTTTTTTTTCTACTTGGAACATAAAAGCAAGAATTTTGATTTATGTAAAATCTTTGAGGCTGTATATGATTTCTTTGTATGTTTTATCTGTTAAATTCTTATGAACTTTATTTTTAGTAGTGGCAATATCCAGTACTGACATTATCTTGCCCAGTAAACATTATATTTTTTCTATGTAAATAAATTGTAGTTGTATGTTATTGTATGCTTGTGAAAGTTATAATTCTTTTTTCATATTATAATCCATTTAAGTACATATATCACATATCATTTCAATTGTGTCCAACTCTCTGTAAACCTACTTGACATTTTTTGGCCAAGACACTGGGAAGCATTGCCATTTCTAGCTTCAATTCTTTTTTACAAATGTGGAACTGAGGGAAACAAAAGTGACTTGCCCAGGTTCACATAGCTATTAAATGTCTGAGACCTGAAACGAATTCAGAAAGATGTCTTCTTGACTACAAGTCCAACAATTGATACACTGTGACACATTGCTTCTTTGCTAAACTACAACCACCATATAGATTGAAGTAATATTAATACCAAATATGTATGAACCAAATGGTATAACACTCAAATTCTTAAAAGAAAAGTTAATTGAATTATAGTTAATTGTATATATAAATATATGTTATTATACAATTGAATTATATATATAATTACAGAATTATTTTTTCTCCTATAATTATAATTATTATAATTATTCTCCTAAAATTATAATAGAGTGGACCTCTCAGAAATAGACAAACCTAACAAAGAAATAAACAAGAAACAGTTTAGAAGATGAATATAATACAGGAAAGTTAGATATGATAGAACTATGGAGAAAATTTAATGAACATAGGAAGGAAAATACTTTCCCTCAGCTGTATTGGCAAGTTTACAAAAAATGACCATGTCTTAGTTTAAGTAAGCCTCATAATCCAATACCAAAAAGCAGAAATATTGGCTAGATCCTTTTCAGAGCATAATGAAATAAGTGTTACATTTAATAAAAAGGTAAAGGAAAAATAGAATAAAAAATAGTTATAAAGTAATTAATATAATCCTAATATGAGTAGGTCAAAGATGAAGTCATAGAAGCAATAAATAAAAATATTAAAGAGGATAATAATAATGAGATGGATATTAAAATTTAAGGTATGAGGTCAAAGCAGTACAAATAGAAAATATATCTCTAAATGTTTACATCTGTAAAATGGAGAAGGAGAAGATCAAAGACTTTTGGGTGCAATTAAAAGAAAAGTAGATAAAGAGGAAAATAAGTATCCCTAATTAAACTCCCAAATTGGAAATATAGAATATCAAAGGAGAGAGTAATAAAATTGAAATCAAGAAAACCATTGTACTAACAAATAAAACTGAAAAACTGAAAAAAGAACATAAAATAGATAAATCATTGTTTATTTTTTAAAGAAAGAATAAAACCAAATTACCAGTCTCAAAGTTGAAAAGTTTGAATTTACCACCAATGAAGAAGAAAATTAAAAAATATTTAAAAACTATTTTGCCTGATTTAATGCCAATAGAATTGACAATCTAAGTGAAATGGCGGGATATTTACAAAAAATATAAATTGTTCAGTTAACAGAAGAGACAAAATAGCATATTTAAATAATATGATTCTAGGAAAAGAAACTGAACAAGCCTTAAACGATCACCCAAAGAACTAATGACCAGGACCAGATGGATTCACAACTGAATTGCACAAAACATTTAAAAAGAATTAACTCATATAGAATATAAGATAATTGGAAAAATAGAAAGGAATTTTACTAATTTCCATTAATTACATAAAAAAGGTGCTAGGAGATAAACAAGGAAAGGCAAAAATATAGAAAGAAAAATATACACCAATTTCCCTGAAGTATATAAAAAAATTAAAAATAAAATGAAAGGAAGGAAATAACAGCAATATATGACACAATCACACATTCTGACAGTATCAGATTTAAATGAGGAGTTGAAAGGAATTTCAATGTAGGGAAATTCCTCAGTGGAATTCAATATATCAATAGCAAAGCCACTAAAAATCATGATTATCTGAATACATGAAGAAAAAAGCTTTTGACCAAATTCAATACTTATTCCTATTTAAAACAATTCAGAGTATTGGAATAAATGGATCCTTCCTTAAAAAGATAAATAGTTTCTGTCTCTCAGTGAACACGATACGTAATTTGAATAAGCTAGAGGTCTTCCTAATAAGATTGTGGTTGAAGCAAGAATATTCATTTTCATGACTTTTATTGATATTCTCCTAGAGATGTTCACTATAACAATAAGAAAAGAAAATTAAGGAAATTAGAACAGGCAAGAAGACACAAAACTATTACTCTTTGAAGATGATATGATGGTATAGTTAGGGAATCTTAAAGAATTAATTAAAAACTCAATGGAAAAATTGTAACTTTACCAATGCTGCAGAACATAAAAAGTATCTACCTAATTCAATCAGAATTTTATTTATCAACAGCATCTTCATCAGGATGAGATTAAAATAAAAATTCCATTTAAAACACCTGCAGATATTACAAAACGTTTGCATGTCTAATTGCCAAAACAAATATAGGAAATATATGAACAAAATTAAAAAACACTTTTTTTCTCAAAATAATAAAGTCAGATGTAAAGAACTGAAGAAAAAAATCATCTTTCATGTCTATGTTACACCAGTATAATAAAACTTATAATTCTATGAAAAATAATATGCTTATTTTATGAATCGCCAATCAATTCACCAAAAAATGTTGTATGGAGGTAGAAAAAAAAATACTACTGCAATTTACCTAGGACAAAAATGTCAAGAATATCAAAACAATCAATGAAAAAATGTGAAGGAAGGTGACTTAGCAGTACAAGATCTTAAACTATTTTTTTCCCCCCCAGAGGGGTAATGTAATAGTAATTAGTTTAGCAGGATACTTAGCACTTAGTACTAAGTGCTAAGTGTGGAAGGTGCAAACTCTGTCCCACTGTTGAGAAGGCATGAACTCCCCTATTGATGTGGAAAAAGGGGATTGGCTGAGCCCCTGTCCATGTGGAAGAAGGGGATTGGCT
>JAQQSU010004918.1:0-13948 GCA_028627135.1 Pseudochirops cupreus | reverse complement strand
GGCACTGCAGTTGGGAGATCCGTCCTGCCCTACCAAAAAGTGACATAGGAGAGAATAGATTGGGGGAGGGGGGAAATACTGGGATGGCTGTTTTGGGGTGGTGAGCGGGGGAAAGACGAGGAGAAAATATGTAACTCAAAAAAATTTAATAAAGAATCTCATATAAAAAAAAAGAAAATGAGAGGGAAATAAACAGGAGGTAACCCTAATAAATAATAATAACTAATATTTTTATAGTACCTACTATGTACCAGGCACTGTGCTGACAGTTTTACAAATATCTCATTTTATCCTTATCTTATTATCACCTCCATTTTATGGTTGAGGAGACTGAGGTGAACAGAGGTTAATGACCTGCCCAGTGGGGTCACAAAGCTAGGTAATACCTGAGGCTGGATTTTAATTTAGGTCTTCTTGACTCTAGTCAAGCCCAGTGCTCCATCTGCTGTGCCCCCTAGCTGCCTCCGTCTTCACAAAAATCCTCCACACACACACAGTTCAGTAAATACAACTATTCTCAGTGGAACTCCATATAATTGATTACATTTTCTGAACTATCATTGTCAGTAGTTTCTGCTTATTCCAGTGTTTTATTTCAATCATATTCACAACATGAAAAGGAAAGTTTTATCTAGATTAAGATAAGCTTTTCTGCCCTTTCATACATTAGTTTACTTATGTAACATGAGCATTTTCTTTTCTTTTTTTTTTCACTTTTCAGACAGGGGAAGGTAGGGCAATTGGGGTTCAGTGACTTGCCCAAGGTCACATGGCTAGTTTTTTTGTTTTAAGTGGCTGAGGTCACATTTGAACTCAGGTCCTCCTGACTCCAGGGCTGGTGCTCTATTATTCACTGCGCCACCTAGCTGCCCATAACATGAGTATTTTCAAAGGCAGAATAATTTCTTTCATATGCTACAGAAAATAAAGAAATTTGAAGCAAATGAGAAACCAGAGGCATCAGAAGCTGATTTTGCCACCAGATTGCTAGCAGGATATGCTTTCCTGGGCTCAGTACCTTCCTCATGTGGAGGTTTGTACAAAGTTTTCTGCAAAACTGTAATTCTCATGAACAAAAGACAAAAAAAGTATAAAAAGCAAAGAAAAAAGTCACACATTAATCCTCAACATTTTAACAAAGTAGAATCAAACAAATCAATAAAAAATACATTTTACTGTGTTCCTTTCTGAATCCATCTGAATTCCTGGCTTCTTCATAAAAAAAAACAACAAAACCCAACAAGAAATGTTGGTACAATGGAAAGCACTCCAGAGTCAGCAGACCTGAATTTGAATCCAACTTTTGATAATACTTGTGTTTGAACAAGTCTTAAACACCTTGGACTTCGGTTTTCTCATATGTAAAGTGTGGGGAATAGACTGAATGACTTCTGAGATCCCTTCTGGCTCTACCTGTATGAGTCTATGAATATCCCATAATTATTTCAACCCCTGTTAAGCCCCTATGGGGTATCTATAGAATCATTGCATGTCACACATGTAGAAGACTGATCCAAGGAGCCTGTCAGCTTGGCAAGGTTGTAGGAAACTAAGGGATTTTGATTACATTTTCCTATGAGGAATGAAAGACATACTTATTAATACTTCAATGAGAAGAATAAAAACATCTTCTGGACCTGGTTTTTGTCTGATATATTTTCCTCTTGTTGAAGATAAGGATGATTGGATGGGCTCAGGTTACTTGGATTACTTGGACCTCTATACAAGGACCCCAGGAAGAAGACAATATATCCTTTGTAGGACAGACTGAGAGATCCAGAGAGAGTAGAGAATAGATGCAAGACTCAGTCTCCTTTGATGAATCCTCAGCCAGGTCATTCACTAACTGTAAGTGTCCTACAGGGCTCTACCTTAGGTCTTCTCTTCTCCCTCTGTACTACTTCACTTGGTGATTTCATCAGCTCCCATGGATTTAATTGTCAACTCTGTACTGATGATTCTCAAATCTATCTATCCTACCTAACCTATCCCTAGCCTCTCTGCTAACCTCGTATCTCTAACTGCTTTTCACACATCTTAAATTGAATATCTGGTAGGTATCTTAAACTCAACATGACCGAAATGGAACTCACATTTTCCTCTAAACCTTCCCTGTTCCCCATCTCAGACTTCCCCGTTACTGTAAAGGGTACCACCATTCTTCCAATTCCCTAGGCTCAAAATCTAGGTGTCATCCTCAACTCTCTTACCCTCCACATCCAATCCGTTATCAAGACCTGTCAATTTCACCTTTGCATCATCTCTGGGATACACCCCCCTCTCTCTACAGACATTGCCACCACTCTAAACTTCCTCAGTGCGATGTCTTTATACTTTATCTGCAAGCCTTAGTCAGATGCTGCTCCGAGGAGCCCAGCACCAAGCACTGACATAGAGCCCAAGTGTCACCAAAGGAGGGTGCTAAATTGGCTGATGGGTGTAATACGTCACCTGGTTGCTCCTTCAAGGACTGTTCTAGGTAGGATGGCCATCTAGTGATCCTGTGTCTTGGAGGGGCAATAATGTGATTACTCTATACCCTACTCCCCTATTTAGACTATATTCCTCCTCTTGAAATGTAAGTAAACTTTTTGAGGGCAGGGACTGTTTCATTCTTGTATTTGCATCCCTGTCAGCTAGCACAGTGGCTGGTATATATTAGGTGCTTAATAAATGCTTATTCATTTATTCATTGATTCAGAGATAGAATAATACTGCCTTTGAATAGTCTAGTCTTCACATTTTATAGCTTAAGAAACTAGGGCTCAAATAGGTTATGACTTGTCCAGAATCACACAAGTGGTAAATAATAAACATAGGATTTGAACCCAGGTCTTCTGGCTCTAAATCCAGCCCTCTGTCTACTATACTTTGTTGCTGGGGAAGGGGAGGGAACATCTCTGGTCCTGGGAACTCTTTATCTCAGCAAGAGTGAACAGTCCCTTGGAGCTCAAAGAGATTTTTTTCTCCCTCCCTTCCCTTTCTTTCCATTCTTTCATTATTTTTATTTATTTAAAAATTGATGCCTTGGGGCAGCTAGGTGGCACAGTGAATAGAGCACTGGCCCTGGAGTCAGGAAGACCTGAGTTCAAATCCAGCCTCAGACACTTAACACCTATTAGCCATGTGACCTTGAGCAAGTCACCTAACCCCAACTGCCGTGCCTTCCCCCCTCCAAAAAAAAAAGGCAAAAAACCAAACAAATAAAAATTGATGCCTTTTGTTTTTGCATCACCTTTATTTCTGAATATGCTCCTTACCCTCCCCCACCCAATAAGACTTCCCTTGTAGCACGAACATGTATCCTTCAATACCTAGCGGTAGTGCCTGGTATGTAATAGATACCTAATGAACACTCAATCGATTGATAGGTCTCTCTGCCTTCCCCATCAACAGCACAACACTTAACATGGGGAAGTCTATGCAACTTGAGGGCATCATACTGAAGAGGTTCCCCCCAAACCTATCCTGCAACAATACCTGGTCCATTCCCACTAGCAAAGGGTGGTGTTGCCTTTGCAGGCATACCATACGTTAATCACCCAGTCATACATTACTCATCCAGTTATACTTCCAAAGTATAGGCTGCTAGAAGACCAGCCCATCTGGTTTCATAGACAAGTATAGCCCTTTTCTCCCCTCAGCCTCATTTCTTACCAAATCTCTCAGTACTTCTCAGTGATCAGACCTGTTCCTGACCTTCAAGTTTAAACTTCCTAGCTCCCAGGTATTTCAGGTCCCAAAAATTACCCTGGTGACTTTAGGAATCTTTTGGAACTGCTCAATAGGAGTAAGTACCCTTGCAACCCTGTTCATCCAAGGTGTTAGCTGAGATAACTAGCAGGGCCCACTTTTCTCAGACCCCATGAGACTAAACCCCTAGAAGCCAGAACAGGCAATTGTGAATTTCTCAGCCCTAGGTATCACTTATTTCTTTTTCTTCCCAGCTCTATTAAGATTTTGTAGGCTGGTTTTGCAAAGTTGAGAAAAAAGAAAAAGAAAGAAAAAAAGAAAGGAATAGAGAAGAAGTAACAGAAAGGAAAGGGAAAGGAAGAGAAGAAACATAAGGAAAAGGAAGAAAAGAAGGAAAGGGAAAGGAAAGAGGAGAGAGGGAAAGGGGAAGAGGGAAAGAGAAAAGCAAAGGGAAAAGGGAAAGCAAAGGGAAAGAAAAGGGAAGTGAAAAGTTATTCTCTACTCCCCAAACTGCCAGAAGCTTTGCCTAGAGCAAGTACAAGTATACTGTCATGCATCTTTGGCCCAAGCCAGGGCTCCCTTCTCACCAAAGGCAGTGTCAAGTTAGAGTCAGTACAGTTAAGGGAAGAAGTTAACTCCACACTGGCCTCAATACTGTGTCACTAATCTGCTCCCAGGAGCACCAATACCAGTCAGCCATTTTCATTGATGCTGTGACTTTTTAGGAATTTCTGGAAAACTGTCAGTTGTCAATGTCTCATGCTTTCGAATTTTGCCCTGCATGCACCTGCCCTGGATCCGTCTGTATCTGTGGTTCTCAGAGCACTCCTCCAGTCTAAGTTGCTTGGACCTTTGTAGCTTTCTAGGTTTTGGCCTCTGAATAACCTCAGGTGTTATTATTATCTTGATCCCAGAGCAGGTCATTGTGATAAATCATTTAATCTCCACCCCAAGTTTGCTGGACTTTCCCCACCTGTTCATCCTCAACTCCTGGTGATTGCCTCATCTTCCATCCCTCAAGTGATATAACTCCTTTCATTCCTTGTTCTCATCATGTTTGATTTTATATGGGAAGAGCAATGATGCAAGTATAAAATTAAAAGAACTCAGTACAAAGGTACTGCTCACTGCTACTTACTGTCTGGCTAAGTGAACCTCCTAGTTAATCTGCGTGACTGGAGTGTTGGCTGCTGCCTGGGGCATAATACAAGGTGAAATAACTTTAATTCACTTCAATCCTAATAGCAGGCCTGGGGGAGGTTTTGAAAGGGAATGTTGAAAACCAATTCAGAAGATAGATTTTAACTAAGAGACTCTGCTTGAGTGTAGTTGTAGATTTAATTCACAAAAGAGCTAAATATCCCAGAGGCTACCGGTGATCTTCATAAAAGAACTTAGAAGCCCTGAGGCTATTTTATAGCTGTGAGCACTCCTCTGTGGAAAAATTGCAGATAGATGGCAGCACCGTGGAGAAAGCAGCCAAGATGCTACAGCAAAGCATCAGCAGCTCAGACATCAGCAGCTTGGAATCCAGTGGAATGTTAGATGACATCTGCAGCTCTTCAAGACAGCAGCAAGTGGTGGCTTCAGAGGTAGAGAGGTATTCTACCTGGGATGCAACCCTAGGATTATAAATTGTTTGGTCTCTCAAAACCAAAGTGACCAAGATTAGAAGGAAAGAAGAAAGATGGAAAACAACAGAAGCAGCCAGTGTTTCTGATAAAGGCCTCCTTTCTCAAATATATGGAGAACTGAGTCAAATTTATAAGAATACAAGTCATTCTCCAGTTAATAAAATGGTCAAAAGATATGAACAGGCAGTTTTTGGATGAAGAAATTCAAACTATCTCTAGTCGTATTAAAAAATGTTCTAAATAACTATTGATTAGAGGAATGCAAATTAAAAACTCTGAGGTACCACCTCACACCTATCAGATTGGTTAATATGACATAAAAGAAAAATTATATATATCGAAGAAGATGTGGGAAAATTGGGACACCAATGCATTGTTGGTGGAGTTGTGAACTTGATCCGACCATTCTGGAGAGAAATTTGGAACTATGCCCAAAGGGCAACCAAACTGTGCATACTCTTTGATACAGCAAAACCACTACTAGGTCTGTATCCCAAAGGGATCATAAAGAAGGGAAAAGGACCTACATGTACCTGTAATGTTAATGGGTTTTAAGATAGTACCTGCCCATTAATAGACCTCATGTGGAGCCTATTAAGGGAAGCTTGCTTAGAGGACACTTGCTTGTAGGAAGGCTTTCACACCTTTTGCTAATTTCTAATTAGGCACTGAGTCATGAGGGTTGTGATGCCTTCTGGCTCTGAGAAGTATATATATCTATATCTATATCTATATATCTATATCTATATCTCTATATCTATACACACACACACATATATATACATATACACACACATATATATGTATACATACACACACACATACACACACATATATATATATATATATATATACATACACATATATATACACACATATACACACACTGAATTGGTATTTTGCTTTGGGGGCTTGCTTATGAGAAGGATCTTGTAATTCGCTGGTTGAGATTCTGAGTGGCCTCATGTTCAGAGGTCCCTGACTGCTCACATGTAAAGGCTCTCTTGAGCAAAGGGTGTATGTAAAGTGTATAGTTTTAGGCAGTCAGAGCCCTGTCTGTTGGTCTTTATTTCTCTATTTGTATTTTTTCTGAAGTTTACGGTGTTGACTTTTCCCCTGAACTAGTGAATGTAATTTTAAAAGATTGTTGACCCCTTAAACAGCTCTCTTTCCTAGTAAAGCAGTTCTAAGAACCTGTGCTAGCAGTCATCCTGGGTATGCCAGTGTGGCTGTCACTACAGTACCAAAATATTTATTGCAGCTCTTTTTATGGTGGCAAAGAATTGGAAATTGAGGGAATGCCCATCAACTGGGGTATAAGGTTGTGGTATATGGATGTAATGGAATACTATTGTGTTATAAGAAATGATGAGCAGGAAGATTTCAGAAAAATCTGGAAAGACTTACATGAACTGATGCTGAGTGAAGTGATCAGAATCAGGAGAACATTGTACAGTTAACAAGAACATTGTGCCATTGGTCAGCTATGAGAGACTTAGCTATTTTCAGCAATACAATGATCCAAGAATCCCAAAAGGCTCATGACAGAAAATTCTATCCATATCCACAGAAAGAACTATTGAGTCTGAATGCAGACCGAAGCATGCTATTTTCTCTTTTGTTGTTATTATTTTTTTGGTGGTTTTTTTTCTCTTTTGTTCTGATTCTTTTTTTTACAACATGACTAATGTGGATATATGCTAAATATGATGCACCATTTCTTGCTGTCTTGGGGGAGTGGGGAGGGAAGGGAAGAGAGAGAAGGAGAAAAATTTGAAACTCCAAATCTTACAAAAAATGGATGTTGAAAACTATCTTTATGTGTAATTGGAAAAAAATAAAATGTTATTTACAAAAAATTTGTTTGGGCTATGTAGGTTACCTCTCCCACAGTGTATTCTTTCTCCCATCAGTAGCATGGACATCTGTGGAAAGTGTGCTGCAGGGTGAATAGGAAAGAACATATCTTGGGTTTTTTTTTTTAATGTTCTTAAACTGTTCAGTTTAATTAAATATGTTTTGCTTTGAATTAATATGTCTTCTGGTTTGGTCTAATCTCATAGTTGTGATTTTGGAAAAATGCTGACCCAAAGCATATCTTGAACCTGGGTAGAAATTTCAGGTGTTGTTGATAGGACCCTGACTATATTATATTACAGTATATCTTATTTCTCTTTGTGTTCTCTTAGTCCATGGCATGATATCCTGTATATATTAGGTGTGTAATAGATGCATGTTGAATTGAATTTATTCCATACACATCTGAAGTGCTATTAATAACTGCCAAAAAACTTGGTTTTATCTTAGGGTCTAAGCTGAAGAGGTGAAGATGAAGGCCCTGCCCTGTGTCAGGGGCAGGATAGAGTTGGGTAGAAGCAAGAGAGTTTGCCTCTTCACCAGTCCCCTTCTAATGTCCCATCCTGATTACTGGAGCAGCAGTCCTCTTTGGGACTCTTCAAGCTTTAAGTCTTCTTTGAGAGTTGAGTCACTTTAGGTGCTTCTGGCTTCCAACTCTAAGAAAGAAGATGGAAGAGGCCAGTCCCACTTCAGGTTGCTGAAGGAAAAGACTCTGGGAAGACATGAGGGGACCTGGAAGTCTCCACACAGCTTGTTACACTAGAGACTATGGGGAATTTCCCCTTTGTAAGATCCAGGACTTTCTCTCTTGGTTGAGCTGAGTTATCTCACTTCCAGTGGGATAGCTCCTTTATTCTTTATTGTCTGCTGTATAGTCTTCCATATACTTTCTTTGATTTCAGTTTTGCTATGATTTGGATAAATACGTTTCTTTGCCAGAAAAAGAAAAAAAAGATATAGTGAAAAAAGTGCTAAACTGAGTCAGATCAAACTTTTAGAGTTCAAAGAGTACTTAGAAGTAATTTAGTCCCCCCATACCTGCTGTCCTTTTACAGGAAACTGAATCTCAAGAGACGCAGTGGGGAGCAGGACTTGGATTTAAGCCTAGGTCTTTGGATTACAGACCCATCTCTTTCTGCTACACTACAGTGACTCTATGGGTTGTAGTTTTTCTGCCACTAGGCAGGTGGGTAACTTTGGCCAAGTCAATACTTTTCTTCACCTGTAAGATGGGATTAATGGACCCAGTGATTCTTCTAGCTCTAAATTTTGTGATTCTGTTTCTTTCAGCATACTTTGCACTTTTGTCTTGGACATAGTCATGACCTTAGGACCTTAGGCTGGTTTAATGTCAAAATCCTTGATTTTTTCCTTTTCTTGAGAGACTTATTTGTTAATTTAATAATACCTAGCATTTATATAGCACCTTAAGTTTTATAAGAAGCTTTACAAATATCTTGTTTGATCCTTACAACAACTTTGGGTGCTTTTATTATCCCCATTTATAAATGAAGAAACTGAGTTAGAGTTTAAGTGATTAGCCCAGGGTCACACAACTAGTAGATATTTGAGGTAAGATCTGAATTCAGACCTTCCTGACTCCAGGTACACAAATGGCAATTTTTGGGTTTGTTTCCTAAACCTTTCTCTCATTCTGTCTCAGCTAGCATGAGAAAGAGGCTGTCAAATCCTTAAGTCTCCCATACCACTCCCTTTTCCATCTTCACAACTGCCTCATACTTCACTCAGAAAGTAAGGGCATTTGCCATTTACCTTGATTTCTACCCTTCTCATCTCACAATGCTTTGACATGATTCTCTATTTTCCCTTCCTTTGTTCTAGGCTCTCATAAAGAGGTGTCTCTTTTCTTCAACAAGGCTAAACCCTTGGGGCAATTTTATGTACCTTTGATCTCATCCCCCACCATCTTCTTCTGCAGATTGCCCCCATAATCATTTCTTTCTCTCCTTAATTTTCAGTCTCTCTTCCCCATACTTAAAAAAAGAAAATAAAAATCCTTGCCAGGCTCTACCATTCTCTCTAACAACAACAACAGCAATGACAGCAACTTTTATATGGTATTTTCAGGTTTGCGACATGCTTTACATAAGTTTTTTTCATCTTTTATCTTTTCTTGCTGAACTGGAAGAAGCTGTGTTGCACCTTCTTCCTCCTTGTCTCCTTCCACTTCTCAGCCCTTTGCAATCTAGCTTCCCTCTTCGTTGCTCAACTGAAACTGTTTTCTTAATTTAGCAGTAGTCTCTTCATTGCCAAATCCAAAGGCCTTTTCTCAATCTTCATCTTCCTTGGCTTCTGCAGCATTGGACACTGTTGATCACCCTCTGCTCTGTGGTTTTTGTGATGCTGTTCTCCATCTGACCACTTTTTATTAGTCTCCTTTGCTGAATCTTCATCGATGTTATGCTCTCTAACTGGGGGTGCGTCCCAAAGTTCTGTCCTAGGTCCTGTTCTCTCTCCATACCCTCTCTTTTACTGACCTCATCAGCTCACATTAACTTAATTACCACCTCTATGTTTGTGACTCTCAGATCAGTATATTCAGCTGTGATCTCTTTCCTGAGTCTTGCTTATCAGACTAATTATAATAGATGTCCTAAAAGGCATTGCAAACATAACATCTTTTGCATCTGCTTCTTTTCCATCACATAGCCACTGTACTCGTTCAGGTCTTCATACCCTTTCAAGTAGACTATTTCAGTAGCTTGCTGACTGGTTTCCCTGACTTGCCTCATCTACTTTCACCCTTCTCTACCCTCTAGTCCAGCGGTTCTCAGCCTGTGGGTCGCCACCCTCTTGGGGTCGAAGGACCCTTTCACAGGGGTCATAGGGGTCGCCTAAGACAATCGGAAAACACATATTTCTAATGGTCTTAGGAACAGAGACACCACTCTTCTATCCCTCTCCAGGTGGGTCCGCCCACATACAAACACACCCACATACTACTATTAAAGGATCAGAGCATTTAGGAAGGTTGAGAGCCTCTGCTCTAGTCCATTCACCATAACTGATAAAGTGATTTTCCTAAAACACAAATCTCACTATCACGTTCCCCTAATAGATAAACACTTTTGGCTAAGATTAAATATAAACTTCTCTGGAATTTAGAGCACTTTACCACTTGGCTTAAGCCTACTTTTCCAACCTTATTACACATTACTCCCTTCCATGCACTCTAAGGTTTAGCCAAACATTACTTGTTATTGCCTCTCACACAGGGCCTTCTGTTTCCTGTCTTCTTGCCTTTGTCCTGGCTGTCCCCAATTCTAGGAATCCCCTCCATCTAACCTCCATCCAGGAGACCTCTTAGTTTTTTCCATAGACTCAGCTTGAGGACCACCCTCGGTATGAAGCTTTCCTCACCTTCTCACTCCCAGCTGCTAAAAGTCTTCTCAAAATTATCTTGTATCTATTTTCTGTGTGTGTGTGTGTGTGTGTGTGTGTGTGTGTGTGTGTGTGTGTGTGTGTGTGTGTGTGTGTGTGTGTGTGTGTGTGTGTGTGTACACACACATATACAAAGGTTTATGCATGCATATAGGGACAGAAATAGAGAATTATAATTATATACACATAAATATAAAATAGGTAGATACATAAATACATTTATTTATATGCAAAATATACACACATGAATATATACATCTGTAAATATATTTACCTCACACACATATGTTGATTCCTTTGGCCAGATTGTAAGTTCTTCAAAGGCAAGAATTTTTCTCTTTTTGCTTTGTACCCTCTGTGTTAGGAGTAATATACCAAAGCCCTATCCTATTTGGGCTCAGGTAATTTTTCCTTAAAAAGAATTCAAACAGCCCTTGAGGCCTTAACTGACCCAGGGATTAAGGTTAATACTATTGGTATGGCTTCTTTGTGGCCCTAGGATAAAAGGGCAGCACAGGAGGAGTTAGGAGCCACCTATACCAATGTAGAGGCAAGGCAGCTCAACTGAACAGAATCAATGCTGTATTCTTGCTAAATGTCCTTTGCATACTATAACTAAGTAAATCTTTTGTTAATTTTTATATGGTCATTGAGTTTCTAATTTTATTACAATCCCAAATAGGAACCATCACATCAGATTGGTCTGAGTCAGGTCTGTGCTGCAACGCTCTGTACATTTAGCAAATACTTTCTGATTGATTGTTGATTGAGGGGAGGACAGAAAAATAAGTTTTTCTCTATGGTTCTCTGTTCCTCCCTTTTTCTTCCTTATCGCTTGAAAAATAAGCATTTAATAAATGTTTAATGGATGGATGAATGAATGAATTATATAATGTAATTATGACAGCCTGCATAAAACCCTAGGACTGACTTTTGCACAATCAGAAGGTTCTTATCTACATACTAGTTTATTTGTTTTCTTTTTGATATCTCATTTGAACTTGAATATTTTGCTTTACATCTCATTAATTCAGAAAAAATTTGAGTGTCCCTATGTGTGAGATATTGATCTAGGTACTGTGGAGGTTACAGACATGAATAATGGTTCCTTCCCTAGAGAAGGTTTAAATGATCACTAGTCATTTTATTAGTTTTACTTTTCTAATGTAAGCTTTGGTTGATAACTTTTTTATATCAAAGGAATTTCTCCCCTTTCCTTCCCCAGAGGACTATTCAAATAACAAATAATATTTTTAAAATAAAAGCTAAGAGGAAGAGGGAAAAATAATAAAAGCATTAATATATCAAAAAAGGCTGAAAATATATGAAGTGTACCAACTCTCTTCCCCTTACTCTCAAACCCTACCCCACTCCTTTTTTGGTCACCCCTTTCCTTAATTTTAGAGTCCTGGTTTTTAATTCTTTTTATTTGTTTTATCTATTTATCTAATTCATCCCTTCCTTTTCTTCTCTCATTAACTAGTTAAGTAAAATTCCCCTTTACTGCCTCATTTTATTTTCACCTTTTTGGATTTCTTTTGCTCAGTCCTTTCATTAATTCTCTTCCCTTCCTGTGCAATCTGTGGATTCTTTTCTCTGGTACTTTGTTTTCTGGGTTTATAAAATATAGGCAGATATATTATTTATTGAGTTATAGTGGTCAGGATTTTTGACTTGTGTTCTTCTGGGAGACATGATCATTAAATTATCTCTGTACGTCCTGCCTTTCAGATCAGTATGTTTGGCTGGTATAGAGGTCATGTGCTGTTTTAACATGACGACTTCTTGCTTCTCTTCTTTAAAATTGCAATTCACTTCTATATATTTGCATTCCCAGTCAGTTATCCTCTCTTTGGAAGGTCATTGCTATGAATTAGAGTTTTCTGATTCTGCCAGTTAATTCTGCTGTATAAACCACAAATTCTGCTCTCATAATTCTCATTTCTGTCTTAAACCATCCAGGAAAATCCTGCTGTAGTTTCATGATCTCTTGGGATGCCACAGGATCTTCTACCTCATAATGTGTCGAATCATTTTCCCTTTTTAGGGCAATATTTATTCAGAGACATTTGAACTTATCTAGAAGTTCTGGATGCTATATTCGCTTCTGTTATTATTATCTTTCCTGTTGACTTATTTATTTATGTTTAAGGTTTTAAAATGAACTTGCTTCCTCCTGACACTTTGATAATTTTAGTCTTTTCTCCTTATAATCCTTTATTGTTCATTTTCTGACTCCTTTCCTTTTCATAGTTACTCCCTGAGAGATGGACCTCAAAGATATCAGGGTTTCCTCCCAAGCTTAGGAATTCACTTTTTACCCCACTTCAGTCTTTGCCTCAAGTGATTTATTAAGGGACCTAACCAGCCCCAGCTGAATGCCAGCTGGGCATCTCATCAGCACCTAGCTTCATTTTTCTTTTTTAATTTTCTGGATGAGTACTGTTGCAATGTAGAAACTGTCATTCAAGGTAGAGGAAGCTTCCTGACCACCTATACCTCTATGACCTCCACAAGGATATGCACATTGGGCAGATTGAGAGAGTGGGCACATTGAGTTCTTTTGTTTGTTGACATAGAATGATGGAGTGAGGGCAGGGGCAGAAGAGAACTCTTACTGATACTGCAACAGCAGTAGTAAGGGACTTGCTGAGTGAATCTCAAACACAAGCCAGTGAGTTCCACTGTCCCACCCTACCAGAGAATGGGGGCTGGTGGGAGAGGGGATGTTGAGTATATTAGAGATTAACCTTCTCTGCTGTTAATTCATCAGGTTGTTACCTCAGTGAGATTCTTAACTTGTGACAACAACTACAATTTATTTTACATCTTGTGCATAATTCTTTTCTGGGATAGTTTGGAGAGGTCAAGAGGATTGGAGAAAATTCTTAGTCTTCCATCTTATTAGTCATGTGACCTGGAAGTCTCCTCTTATTAGTTTTGGCAAACAGGCTTAGTTCATAAATAAAATGCTTTTCATTAGAGAAGGAACTTGTCTCTTTCCACAAGGATTTTAAATAGAAATTTACAACTGTATTTTACCATAGGTGCAAAAGGCAAGTACTATAAAAGCTCAGAGAATAGTGAATAAGAGTATTTGGAGAATTAAAGATTTGAGCTAGTCCTTGAAGACTGAAGAGGACAGGAAAAGGCAGACATAAACCTCTTGTGCAGTGATCACAGCTAGCTTTATTTTATACTGTTAGTATTCCAGTTTGTCAATAAGACCCTTCAATAAGAAGGGTCATCATTGTCATTAGTCCTTTTTGAGAATGAAGGACAAACAACTATATCATTTTTTAAAAATTTATTTTATTAAATTTTTTTTGAGTTACATATTTTCTCCCCATCTTTCCCCCGCC
>JAQQSU010004917.1:0-13948 GCA_028627135.1 Pseudochirops cupreus | reverse complement strand
GAAAAATTGGGAAGAGAAATGAGAATGATGCAAGAAAATCATGAAAAGAGAGTCAACAACCTGAATGAAAAAAATAACACCTTAAAAACAGATTAACTCAAATGGCAAAAGAGGCCCAAAAAGCCAATGAGGAGAAGAATGCCTTAAAAAGCCAAATTTGCCAGATGGAAAAGGAATTTCAAAAGCTCACTGAAGAGAATAATTCCCTCAGAATTAGATTGGAACAAATGGAAGCTAATGACTTTTTAAGAAATACTATTAAACAGATCCAAACCAATGAAAAAATAGAAGGCAATGTGAAATATCTCATTGGAAAAAGCATGTCATGGAAAATAGATTGAAGAGAGATTAATTTAAAAAATTATTGGACTACCTGAAAGCCATGATCAAGAAAAAGAATCTAAAAATCATCCTTCAAGAAATTCTCAAGGGAAATTGCCCTGATATTTTAGAACCAGAGAGCAAGAGAAATTGAAAGAATTCACTGATCACTTCTTGAAAAGGAAAATACCTAGGAATATTATAGCCAAGTTGCAGAGTTCCCAGATCAAGGAGAAAATATTACAAGCTACCAAGAATAAACAATTTGAATATTGTGGAAACACAATCAGGATAACACAAGATCTAGCAGCTTCAACATTAAGGGATTGAAGGGCATGAAATATGATATTATGGAGATCAAAGGAGCTAGGATTAAAACCAAGAATCACCTACCCAGCAAAATTGAGTATAATGTTTCAGGGGAAAATATGGTCATTCAATGAAATAGAAGACTTTGAAGCATTTTTGATGAAAAAAACCAGAGTTGAATAGAAAATTTGACATTCAAATACTAGAATCAAGAGAAGCATGAGAAGATAAACAGGGAAAAGAAATCATAAGGAACTTATCCAAGTTGAACTATTTACATGCCTACATGATAAAACAGTAATTGTAACTTATGAAACTTTTCTCAGTATGAGGATAGTTGAAGGGAATATAAATGTATGTGTGTGTGTGTGTGTGTGTATTTGCATATACATATACATACGTACATACATATATATATATATGTATATGAGAATATATGTGTGTATGAATACATATGTGAGCATGTGTATATATGTGTACAGGTACACATTGACAGAGGCACAGGATGAATGGAATAGGAAGGCATGATATTTAAAAGGTGAATTTGAGAGGTGAGAGAGGAATATAGTGAAAGGAGATGGGGAGAGACAGAATGGGGTAAATTATCTCATATGGAAGAGGCAAGGAAAAACTGCTATAATGGAGGGGAAGAACAGGAAAGCAAAAGGGAATGGGTCAAGCTGACTCTCATTGAATTTGGCTTAGGAAGGGAATGACATATACACTAAATTGGCTATCATGCCCTACAGGAGAGTAGGGGGGAAGGGAATTAGAGGGCGGATGATGGAGGGAAGGGCAGGTTGGGGGAGAGGGTAGTTAGAAGCACATACTTTTGGAAAGGGACAGGGTCAAAGTAGAGAATAGAATAAGTGGGGGGGCAGAATTGGATGGAATGAAATATAGTCAGTCTTTCACAATATATCCACTTTGGCAGTGGTTCTCAACCTTCCTAATGCTACAACCCTTTAATACTCGAATGTGGGTGTATCTGCATGTGAGTGGACCTGCCTGGAGATAGGTACAGGAGTGGTGTCTCAGTTCCTAAGACCATTGGAAATATGTGTTTTGTGATGCTCTTAGGTGACCCCATTCAACCCCCAAAGGAGTCGTAACCCACAGATTGAGAACTGCTGCACTCTGGAAATGTTTTGCATAGCTACACATGTATAACCTATGTTGAATTGCTTATCTTCCCAGTAAGGGTGGGTGATGAGGGAGGAAGGGAAAGAATCTGGAATTCAAAGTTTTAAAATCAAATTTTTTAAAAAAAAATATCATCATCATCATCATCATCATCATCATCATCATCATCATTTTACATGCAACTGGGAAATAAGATATGCAGGCACTGGGGTTTGGAGATCCATCTTGCCCTACCTGAAAGTCAGAGGGGGAATGGGGGAGGATATAGAAGAGACCAAATTGGGGGAAGAGGTATACAGTGGGATTGCTGTTTTGGGGTGGTGGGTAGGGGAAAGCTGGGGAGAAAATGTGTAACTCAAAATATTGTAGAAACGAATGATGTAAACTAAAAATAAACAAAAAATTTAATTAAAAAAAGCAGAATTGGAGAAATGGAAAAAGATGTCCAAAAGTTCGCTGAAGAAAATAGCTCCTTAAAAATTAGAATGGAGCAAATGAAAGCCAATGACTTTATGAGAAATCGTGAAATTATAAAACAAAACCAAAAGAATGAACAAATAGAAGATGATGTGAAATATCACATTGGAAAACCACTGACCTGGACAATAGATCCAGGAGAGATAATTTTAAAAATTGTTGGACTACCTGAAAGTCATGATCAAAAAAGAACCTGGACATCATCTTCCAAGAAATTATCAAGGAAAAATACCCTGATATTCTAGAACCAGTGGGCAAAATAGAAATTGAAAGAATCTATATTTTCTCTTGAAAAGGATTGCAAAAGGAAAACTCCTAGGAATATTGTAGTCAAATTCTAGAGTTCCTGGGTCAAGGAGAAAATATTGCAAGCAGCCAGAAAGAAACAATTTGAGTATTGTGAAAATGCAATCAGGATAACACAAGATCTAGCAGCTTCTACATTAAGGGATCAAAGGACTTGGAATATGATATTCTGGAAGTCAATGGAGCTAGGATTAAAACCAAGAATCACTTACCCAGCAAAACTGAGTATAATACTTCAGGGGAAAAAATAGATATTTAATAAAATAGAGGACTTTCAAGCATTCTTGATGAAAAGACCAGAGCTGAACAGAAAATTTGACTTTCAAATTCAAGACTCAAGAGAAGCATGAAAAGGTAAACAGGAAAGAGAAATTATAAGAGACTTATTTAAGTTGAACTGCTTACATTCCTACATGGAAATGGAAAGATGATATTTGTAACTCATGAGGCCTTTGTCAGTATTAGGGTTGTTGAATGAAATAGATACATAGATGATAGATAGATAGATAGATAGATAGATAGATAGATAGACAGACAGACAGACAGATAGATAGATAGATAGATAGACAGACAGGTGAGATGAATATGAAGGGATTATATCTAAAAAATAAAATTAAGGGGTGAAAGAGGAATAGATTGGGAGAAGGAGAAAGAGAGATAGAATAGGGTAAATTATCTCACATAAAAAAGCCAGGAAAATGTTAAGATGGAGGGAAATGGGGGAAGGTGAATGGGAATGAGTGAACCTTACTTTCATCAGGTTTGGCTTAAGGAGGGAATAACATACACACTCAATTTGGTATCTTATCCCACAGGAAAGTAGAGGGGAAGGGGATAATAGAAGGTAGGATGATGGGAAGGCATATTGGGGAAGACAGTAGTAAGAAGGAAGAACTTTTTCAAATGGACAGAGTCAAAGGAGAAAATAGAATAAGTGGGGGACAGGATAGGATGGAGGGAAATAAAGCTAGTTTTTTACAACATGACTATTATGAAAGTGTTTTGTATAACTACATATGTATAACCTATGTTGAATTGCTTACCTTCTCAGTGATGATGGGTGAGTATAGAAGAAGGGAGAGAATCTGTAACTCATAGTTTTTAAAATGAACGTTAAAAATTGTTTTCCCATGCAAATGGGAAATAAGATATAGAAGCAAAGGGGTAGAGAAATCTATCTTGCCCTAAAAGAAAATAAGGGGGAAGGGAATAAGAGGTGGGGCATGATTGAAGGGAGGGAAGACTGGAGGAAGGGATAATCAGAATACATGACATTGAGGTGGGGGAGAAGGGAGAGATGGGAGAAAAATTGGAACTCAAAATCATATGGAAATAAATGTTTAAAATTTAAAATTAATTAATTAATTAACAAACAGCTTTTACAGTGGAGAAGAGAGGAAAGATGAAGGAGAATGAGTGAACCTTAATCTCATCAAAATTGGCTCAGGGGGAATAATATACACACCCAATAGAGTATAGACATTTGTCTTGCCCTAAAGGGAAGTAGGAGGGGAAGGATATAAGAGAGCGAGGGCAGTGATAGATGGAAAAACAGACTGGGGGAAGGGTAGTCAAAAGTGAAATACTTTTGAGGGACAGGTGAAAGAAGAGAGAGAGAACAGAATAAACAAGGGGAAGGAATAGGACGGAGGGAAATGCAGTTAGCAATAGTAAGTATGAAAAAAATTTTTGAAACAAGTTTCTCTGATAAAGGTCTTATTTCTCAAACATATAGAGAACTGAGTCAATATTATCAAACTATGAGCCATTCCCCAATTGATAAATGATCAAAAAGAAGATCAGGTTTCAGAGGAAGTAATCAAAGTTATCTATAGCCATATGAAAAAAAATACTCTTACTGTTTGATTGGAAAATGCAAATTAAAGCAATTTTGAGGTACTAGTTCTTATCTATTAAATTGGCTACTAGGACAGAAAAAGTAAATGACAATTGTTGGAGGGAACATGGGAAAAATGAGATATTAATGCACAGTTGGCGGAGTTGTGAACTTATTCAACTATTCCATAGAGCAATTTCCAAATAGGCATCCATGCCCAGAGGGCTATAAAACCATGCATACCCTTTGACCTAGCAATACCATTACTATGTCTATATCCCAAAAGAGAGCAAAAAAAAAAACAACAAACAAAAAACAGGAAAAAGACCTATATCTACAAAAATATTTATAGCTGCTCTTTTCTGGGAGCAAAATCAGTGGGTGCCAATCTACTTGGGAATGTCTGAACAAGTTGTGGCATGAGATTATGATTGCTTACTATTGTACTATAAGATATTATGAGCTGGATGCTCTCAGAAAAGAAAGAATTGCATGGACTGATACAAAGTAAAATGTATTGTGTACAAAGTAACAGCAATATTGTAAGATGGTTGTGATTGATTTAGCTACTCTTAGCCATACAACAATCTAAGACATCTCTGAAGAACTTATGATGAAAAATGCTATCCATCCCCAGAGAAAGAACTGATGGTGTCTGAACACAGATTGAAGCATCTTTTTTAAAAAAACTTTATTTGTCTTGAGTTTTTTTGTTTATGTTTTCTTTCACAACATGATTATTATAGATATGTTCTGCATGACTGTCACGTATAACCAATGTCAAATTGCTTGCCTTCTCAATGAGGGGATACAGGGAGGGAAGAAGGGAGAGAATTTGGCGCTCAGTTTTTAAAATGAATGTTAAAAATTGTTTTTACATGTAACTGGGGGAAATAAAATACTAAATAAACAAAACAAAATAAAATAAATAAAATTTATAATTCTATGGTTTAAAGGAAAATTTTGTTTCAATGTTAGGAAAAACTTTCAACAATCAGAGATATTAAAAAAGTAAAATAGATTTCCTTGTGATCTAAAGTTCCCCATCATCAGAAGGCCTCAGAAGAATTAATAACTCCTTAGAAATGTGGAAGATGAAAATCTTTATCAGGTATGAATCTGACAAACTAGTCTCTGAAGTCTCTATCAGCTATGATTTTTTTCCCATTTCATAACACATTCAGTGTCTCCACTCTGTGTCTTAGGCAAATTAACATTTATGTACTTATTTGATTCTGAACATGACTTAATTTTTGCTCATTTTCTTTCCCTTTTTCTCAATATCTGAACCTTAGAAGGGAATCAGTGTGATATATTGGATGGACAATTGGACTCAGAGTGTCAGGAAGACTTGGCTTCAATTCTTGCTTTTGCTATCTACTGTCTATATGACCCTTTAAGAGAGTAAGATAAATCTCAATATTGTCTCTCCAGCACAGCAGTAAAATTGACTTGATCATAGCTATTACTAGCAGACAAGGTACTGTCTGGAGAATCTTGTGGCACAGTCAAAATTCCAGAATAAATAGGAGAAAAATCTCCTTTAAACCTAATATTCACATGGCTAGATTCCAGACAGAAACCATGGGTTCTTAATCTTTTTCAGTTCCCACACCCATCAGTATAGTGCCAATGCAATATTCACAGCACCTATGGCATCTATGAATATGCTAGCATAGTTCTGAATCACAAAATATAACACATTCTCCACATGGAAGAACAGAACCAAAACCTTTTTTCAAACACCAGAAAATAGAATCCATCATAGCAACAAAGAAATCTATACACAAAAACAATGTAGGGGGCACCACCATCCCCAAGCCTTCCCCTTGCTAGGGCCTTCCCACAAACAAACATCCTCTCACTCATAGATCACTTCCTGCTTCCTCTTTCTCCCTCAGGTCTAACTACTCTGACCAACTTTCTTTGGGCTCTGTTCCACCCTTCCTGCTCTATCCATTCAGCAAGCTCCTCCTACCACAGCCTTCCCATGACTCAAACTCATGTGACTTAGGTTTCCATGTGACTTAAGCAGGTCACATGGGCCTATTAATAGATGAGAAAGATCTTCCCATTTACATTATCATTACAATCAGTTTTCAATCAAATGTTCCATATCCTATAGATAGGAAAGAACAAATTCTAGAGTTCTGTGCTTATGTAAATAAGATATGAAATAAAGAGACTGTTTGGATTACCATTTAACCACTGACAGCAGTACTTTGTTAAATACATTAATTTAAGCAGAAATTTATAACTTCATTGATCGGAAATCAATTTAAATATGAAATTAAAATAATCTCCATAGCACATTAAGAAGCTTTTTTTGTGTGTGAACTGATAGTATTCTCTTCTATCAACTAACAATTCAGAATTCTACCTATGGATGTTTCTCCCTTGATAGAATCTAAATCAGTAGGGTTGGGGGGATTTTTTCATTTTTTTGTTTTTGTGTTCCCAGAACTCATCATAGCTTACATAAAGTAAGCATTTAATAAATATTTATTGATTGATTGAAACTCCTACCACATTTGAATTAATTGCCTGACTTGCTCTACTTTACTTAACCTATGAGATAGGACCTAGGACCTCAGGCCCTCCAAAATCCATGGTGTGTTTGGAAATCAGGATTCTTTCTTTCAGCTTCACTCAGGACCAGTGCCTTACCACAATGACTTCTTTCAAGAATAGACTTCAGAAATCATGAGGTGTGCGTTGTTCAGGACAATTTATAATCCTATGATTATAGATTTAGAACTGAAAGGGATGTTAGAGGCTGTCATCCTGTTCAGTCATTTTTTACAGGTATTTGAAGGAGTTTGGGGGAGACTCAAGCATGTCCCTGCTTGTACTTTGCCATCTTGCCTACCCTTTCATTCTGAATGATAAGTCAACAGAGATACAAAAATGTTAAGTAACTTGCCTCAAGTATCACAACTAAACTGTCAGAGGCTGGTTTTGAATTCACATAATCCTAAAATCTTTCATTTCTCAATTTTTCATTTCTTTTGATCTTATTCCTTGTACTTACTATAATCTCCAGATTCTCTGTACATACTTACTTTCCTTGTTTGTCACCTGGCTATGGTGTCACTTTATTTTCTTCATATCTTTCTCTCTATAAATGACCAGTTCAATTATGTACCTTGACTTCTTGTCAAGCCTAGCTTTTTATCCTTTATTGCATCTACTGCATTTCTAGACAACTAGCAGCAAATGTGGCCCCTAGGAATAAAATCATCAGGTATTAGATGACTAGATGTCCAAATTTATCTCCTATCCTTGATGTTTCAGAGAAGGAATTGATGCTGAAGAAGTAGAAGCTCCTTCTGGAAATGGAAACTACTTTTAAAGCCCTGTTCATTATCAAATGACCTTTAAGGGTGGGGAGGACGCAAGTCAATTTGCACTCCCTCATCTACTGGCTAAAAAATTCCCACTATCCAAAATTCCCACTAATACAAATGATTGAGAGTTTCTGACTGCCTTAATTAAAACACTTTCCCCAGTTTCCACTTTTGGTTCTCTCTTTTCCAGTCACCTCCTCCTATCCCTGCCAAATTTTTAGCTTGATTTGTTCTTCCCTTCCATTGCGCCCCACAGAATCATTTGCACCTCCCAATTACCACAGACTTGTACTGCTAACAAATTTCTTTTCATCTTAAGCCTGTTTCTCTCATTCTTTTCATATTCTTGGTCAAAGAAACCTGCGTCTCCCCACAAGACATTGAATTTGTGGCCATCATCTCCAGAACTAGATACAGTGCCTCTCATGCTCCCCATATCCCACTCATCCACAATTAGGGGACCATAGAATCATGGATTAAAATCTAAAAGAGATATCACCTTCAAACTCATCCCCTCATTTTACAGATAAGGGAACTTAAGCACAGAGAGGCAAGTTATTTACCCAAGGTAACACAGTCAATACACAACAGAGCAGGTAGCTGAGCCCAGATTGTCTGACTCCAAATTCAATACTCTTTCTACCTTATCATTCTGACCCAGCAAAGGACGCTGAGGAGCAGAGTGTTAGAAAGGAGAGTGAGAACTGGGCAGTGTCATTTAAGTTAAGAAATTATGTCCTGGGCCAGGAGAAATAAGCATTCTCTTTCTCCTAAATGATTCTTCAAAACCTTCATTCTATTGCTAATAGTCAGTAATCTATTGTCTTTTAATATTTTCCCCATCTATATGTTTCATTCTATGCAGATCCTTGTTTTAATCATTTACTGGTACCCAAATTAGTCTCCTCCCATCTCTCAAAGAGTTCAGGACCTTACTTACTTATTAAGTCTTCCCAAGTAAATCCCAACTTCCATGCTCACATTTGGAGATGCCAATGGTTTTGTGAATGTTCTTTCAAACATTCTGGTCTCTTAGTTCATCAACTCTGCAAGTCTGATGTCCTGCACCTTCATTCCATATCAATGTCAAAAAAGGATGGTTATACTGTTGATCTTACCATCACCCATGACTATTCTACCTTCATGATTTACAACTCTGAAATTCCTTCCTTAGACGAAAAATTTCTGCCCTTCCATAACTCCTCTCCTTTCCTTCTAAACCATTTTTTTTGAGTTCATCATTATTTCTAGGCACTCCAAACCTTTTTTGCTTTCCTAGTCTATCACTGTCCAATAGAATAGCTTTATTTCTTTCATATCCTATAATTAATCAGTTCAAATATGCACTTTTCTCTGTCGTTGAGCACTTTGATTCTTTGTCCTATTGCTATTCATGCCTCTGCCAACTATGGGTCCTTGCAAACACCCCCTTCACTTATTGATCTTCTTTGTTCCTACTCAGTTGATGTTAAATATCTTTGCCTTTTTCAACTCTTGTGATAGCCCCTTATTTGTTGTCCCTGTTTTTAGTTTCCCTCTTTTTCAATTTATTTTCCACAATGGCCAAAATGAACTTTGTAAAAGTTAATTCTTGTCATACTACTCCCCTGATCAAGAATTGTTAGCTTTCTTTTGCCTCTAGGTAAAACAAACAAAAGCCAAGCACCTCCTCAGTTCTTGGCCCCTAAAGTCCAATGTAATCTGAGTCCAGTTTCCCTTTCCAGACATTTCTAAATGTTTAAATCTTTAAACACTCTAGTTGCAGGCAAACTGGCCTCCTTGTAGTTCTCTGAGGCATTCCACCTCACTCCTTCAGGCCTATGTACAGGTTGTCTTTATGCCTATAATACCCTGCCTTCCTTGCCTCCTTACCTTAGAATTTTTTTATTTCCTCAGACTTAATTCAAGCACTCCTTCCTATGGGAAATCTTTGCTGGTTCCCTAGTTATTTGCTGTTCCATTTTCCTCAAGTAGGATGTAAACTCTTGGATGATAGAGACAGTTTATTGTTTTTGTCCTTGTATCTCTAAGAATTAGCACCTTTCTATAGTAATTAATAAAATATTATTAAATGAAATTTAATTCATTGCTTGAAGTTACTATCTGAGAAACATCTATGAAAATACTATCCTTTGAGATATATATAATGTGTATATATATATGTATGTATGTATATATATATATATATATATATATATATATGTATATATGTAATGTGCATTTCTCATCATTAAAGAAAAGTACTTTATTAAAATGACAGATTCCATTCTAAATCCAATATTTGGGATCATATGTTACCTTACACAACTTTTCTGATTTCCATTTACATCATTCTCTTTGAAGATAGGTGACATCAGACTGGCTTTGTCTTGTAGGATAGGCAAGTTTATGTGATGTCATATTACTAGGAGGAAGTTCCAGGAATGAAATTTCTGAGTATTGTGGATGATATTGTTATGATATCATCAAGGGGCAAATTAGATGCTTGATGGAAACAGAACACAGCAAAGAGCTGCTGCTTCTCACCTTTCTCCTTTTCAGGAAAACTACAAAATCATTGGGAAAATTCTGAATACTCTTTGAAGCAATGGAAACCCCACTAAGAAGTCTGTGAAAACTGGTCCTCTTTATAAGTAGTTGATACATAAGAAGGCTGTCAAAAACAAATGTTAAAGAATATACATAGAATTTTGAGAGACTTTAGAAATTATCAAGTTCAATACTCACATTTGTAATGCCAAGCAAAGGCAACTTCCCAGGTTCAGATTACCAGCATAGTAAACCCCATTTATTCCACAAACATTCACAGAACAGAGAATGTCAAAATACAGTGTAACTTGTTCCTTTAGCAAGTAAGTTCTCAATTCAGTCCTGGTACTACTCCCCCCCTACACAGTGCATTCATTTAGTCAGTCAAAAGTCTTTTCTCAAATGGAGATTAGTCTCCAACCATAAACAAAGTACATTCATTTGGTCAATCACAGAGCACAAAAAAAACAAAACAAAACTCAAAGGCTTCCCACCCCTGAATCTCAAAAAGGGCAGGAGATCACAAAAGGCCATCATCCACCCTTAAGTTACAACAAAGTTAAGCTCAGCATTGAATACCAAAGGAAAAGGCCTTTTTTCATCTTCACTAGAGGCAAGCCCTCAGCAATCTCAGTTCCTGGGGAGACAAGGCTCAACAAAGCAGTAGCCTGTGTCCTCATCAAGTCACTCTCTGCCTGTAGAACAGTCCCAGAATCCCTGAAAATATCAGCAAGGCCCTCTTCCAGGATTTCTGTGCAGGTACCACAAGAAAATCCTCCTTCAGGGCTTCTGAACCAACAGCCAGGTTCCAGGACCTCTACAACAGCAGCACTGTCCTTCACCATCAGGTGAATCTGGCAAAACAACATCAAAACAGACAGGCAAAGTACCAGCATCACAGCCACTCCTCCTCAGTCCTTGGCAGTTCCGGGTGGCAGTTCTCAAAAGTCCTGGGCAGTCCCAATGGGCTCTTAGCAGTCTTTCTCTCAGCAACTCAGGCTCCATGATACTGGATACTGCTCTCCCAAAGTCCTTCTGGCCTTCTCTAGGCTTGGGCCTCTCTCCCAATTCACAGCTCCTCCCAATTCAGCCCTCTCTCTTCATGTCAAGTCCATCCCACAAGTGGGATTCACAAGCTCTGGGTTTTAACACTCAAGCCAAAAACCAAGCCAATACAGGGGCATCTCCAAATTCCATTACCAATACAACATTACAAATAAAGAAACTGAGTCACAAGAAGTTATATGACTTTCCTAAATTTGAACATATTTTCCTAAATTCAAACATATTAAGTTGTGCCTAGAACACAGGTCTCTTTTCTCATGCCACGGGGTCTTCAGAGCTCTTCTTACTGATGACCAATACCTCTGCTGATAGTCATACAAACTGATCAAATCAAAAAATAAGTAATTTTTGAGCACTACTATTATAAAAGAGAATGGTCCTCAATATGAAATGGAAAGAACAAAAAGGCTTAAAAGAAAATTCAAATCCTTTTTTTATCTGGGGTGATGAGAGAGTTACCAGTCAGCACATGTTTATTAAGGGCATGGCAATAATTATGATTACTGCTATATGATATGAATATATGATGCATGTTGTGATGTGACATGACATGGCACTATACAATATGATATGACATGATGTGACATGATATGGTATGATATTGTATGGTATGCTGTGGTATGGTATGTTATGGCATGAAAAGATAACATGGCATGATATTATTTTTCTCATGGCAGATTCAAGCCATGCCTTTTTGGATAATATTACTAAACTTATAAATGTAGAAAATACCTTATTATAGTATTCCTGGATTTCAGCAACATTTTTATATTCTTCCATAGTAGTTTTGAAGAAACAAAGAGCGATGGAAGGAAGAGAGACTTCTGGGAAACAAGATGGCAGCGTAACCAGAAAACTGCTTTAGCTCTCCCATATTCATGTCCAAATAACCGTAAAATAGTGCCCAGAAACAGATCCTAGAACTGTGGGAAAACTGTACAGCAATTTTTTTTTGTTAGCCCAGAAGACCCGAAGGATCAGCAAGAAAGGCATGTCTCATTCAGGTAAAAGGGAAGCATGTTCCAGGATGGGAAGCATTCCAGTAAGCCAGTAGGAAGCCCCATCTCATTAAACCAGCAGGAGATCCTGAGCCCCAGTGTGTAGAGCAGACAAATGCCAGCACCAGGAGCCCCCACATGCCTCAGAATAATCAGGGGAACTTTCCAGACTCCAACTCTGAGAACCACCACCATGCACTTCAGCATAGCCCCAGGCAAACAGGCATCCTCCAGTGGCTTGACCTTTGCATGCTTCTACAGATCTCTGGGAGGGCATCCTCCAATGGCTGGGCAGCACCTTTCAAGAAATTATCAAGGAAAAGTGTTCTGACTTCCTGGAACCAGAGGACAAAATAGAGATTGAAATAATACACTGATTACCTCAGGAAAGGAACATTACAACCAAATTTCAGAACTATCAGATTAGGCAAAAAAAAAAAAAGAAATACTACAAGTGGCCAGAAAGAATCAATTTGAATATTGGAGTCACAATCAGGATTACATAGGACTTGGCAGATGCAACATTAAAGGACCAAAAGTCAAGTAACATGATATTCCAGAAGACAAAGGAGCTAGGACCACAACCAACAATTACTTACACTGCAAAATTAAGCATAAAACATCAGGGGGGCAAATGTCATTCAATGAAATAGAAGCATTTCAATCTTTCATAAGGGGAAGATTAGAACTAAGCCAATATTTGTCCTGCATTAAAAAGACACAAGCAAAGCATAAACAGGTAAGAAGGGAAAAGAAAAGATTAGGGATCCATGGGAGCTAAATTATTTACATCCCTTCATAGGAAGATGATATTTGTAATTCTTAAAAAACTGTAACACTAATAGTGTAGTAAAAAGAAATATACATAGACAGAAGGTACAGGTATAAGGTGAATTGGAGGGAATGACATAAAAAACAACAATTAAGGGATGAGAAAGAGGAGTACAGTGGATACAGAAGGAAGGAAGAAGAATTATTTCACATGAAGAGATGCTAGAGACCTATTATAGTTGAGAGGAAGATGGGAGGATGATGAACATCATTTGAACCTTACTCTCATCAATACTAGCTCAAAGAGGGAATCATAGAATACAATCAGTTAAACACAGAAATCTATCTTACCTGACATGGAGGTAGGAGGGGGAGAGATTAAATAAAGGGGGTGGGGAGTGACAGAAGGGAAGGCAGATCAGGGTAGGTGGTAGACAGAAGCAAAGCACTGGTGAGGAGAGAAAGGGTGAAAGGACAGAAAAGAAACAGGACAAAGAATACAATGGAAGAAAATACATTGTTAGTAATCATAAATGTGAAGAGGGTAAACACTCTCATAAAATGGAAGCAGATAGCAGAGTGGATAAAAAACCAGAATCCTACAATATATTGTTTACAAGAAACACATTTGAAGCAGAGAGACACACAGTAAAAGTAAGCAGATAGAACAGAATCTACTCTGCTTCAGCTGAAATAAAAAAGCAGAGATAGCAATCCTGTTCTCAGACAAAGTAAAGGGAAAAAATACAACTAAGTAAGTGATTAAAAAAGTAGCTACATCTTGCTAAAAGTTACTATAGATGATGAAGCAATGTTAATAATAAACATACATACACCAAGTATAT
>JAQQSU010004916.1:0-13948 GCA_028627135.1 Pseudochirops cupreus | reverse complement strand
CCGAGCTGACTTTAGTGGGAAGTATCTTTGTGTGCGTTTTGGAGTTCCAGGATTGGGTTAGAGTCCTATTTTATGGGTATTTTGGGGTGGCTATGTGAGAGCTGCGATATGTTGCTGCTTCTACGCCGCCATCTTGGCTCCGCCCGACCGGGATAATATTTTAAAATGTGAAATTGAGGTTTGGGAGAGGAATAGAATGAGACGGGATAGGGTGAGACAGAATGGGGTTAATCCTCTCATGTAGAAGAGGCAAAGGATAGCTGTTACAATGGAGTTGAAGAATAGGAAGGCAAAAGGGAATGGGTCAATCTTACCCTCATTGAATTAGTCTTAGGGAAGGAATGACATACACTCTAAATTTGGTATCTTGGCTTACAGGAAAGTAGGTGGGATGGAGATTAGAGGGATGATGATGAAGGGGAGGGCAGGTTGAGGGGCAAGGGATATTAGAAGCACACACTTCTGTACAGGGACAGGGACAAAGTAGAGAATAGAACAAGTGATAAGTGGGATAAGAAGGAGAAAAATATAGTAAGTCTTTCAAAATATGTCCATTATGGAGATGTTCTGCATAACTACACATGTATGGCCCACTTTGAATTGCTTGTCTTTCCAGTGGGGGTGGGTGATGAGGGAGGAAGGGAAAGAATCTAGAATTTAAAGTTCTAAAATCAAATGTTAAAAATATATGTGCGTGTGTGTGTGTGTGTGTTTGTATATATACATATATGTATATGTATAATTACCATTATTATTTACATGAAACTTGGAAATAAGATATACAGGCACTGGGGTAGGGAGATCCCTCTTGCCCTAACAGAAAGTCAGAGGGGTGATCAGGGAGGATATAGGAGATAGCAGATTGGGGGAGGAGGTATTCAATGGGATCACTGCTTTGGGGTGGTTGTCAGGGGAAAGACGGGGAGAAAATTTGTAACTCAAAATCTCGTGGAAATGAATGATGGAAACTAAAAATAAACAAAAGTTAATTCAGGAAAAAAATAAACTTACTGAATCCATTAAAAAAATAGTGAAAAATCCATTGAACTAGTAAGCAAAAATACTATCTGATTTTGTGAAAAAGAAAATATAAATCATTTGTTAATTTGATTCTAAAAGAAGAAAACCAAATTATCATTATCAAAAATGAAAAGAGTGAATTATTCCCTAGTTAACATGATATTAAAGCAATTACTGGGGACATTTTGCCTAATTATATGCCAATTCACCTAACAATCTTAGTAAAATGGATGCGTATTCACAGAACATAAACTCTCTAGATTAAAAAAAGAGGAAAAAATGTTAAATATATAGTGGGGGAAAAAATTGAATCAGCTATCAAGGAGCTCCCTAAGAAAAAATTGCCAGGACCAGATAAATCCACAAGTGAATTCTACTAAACATTTAAAGGACAATTAATTTCCATGCTATATAAACTCTTTGAAAAAATAGGTAAAGATTAAAACTTTCCAATTTGTTTTGATTACACAAATATGATGATGATACCTAGACCAGAAAGAACAAATCAAATAAGCAAAATTGTAGATGAATTTCCCTAATGAATATTGATGCAAAAATTCAAAATAAAATACTAGCAAGCAGAATACAACAAAGTATCACAAAGATCAGATAGTGTGACCAAGTGGTTTTTTTGCCAGGAATGCAGGGATAGTTTAATATTAGAAAAACTATCAAAATAATTGACTATATTAAGAATAAAAACAACAGAAATAGTACGATCATCTCTTTTTCCATCTGGCAAAGTAGACTTTTTAAGGCATTCTTCTCCTCATTGGCTTTTTGGGCCTCTTTTGTCATTTGAGTTAATCTATTTTTAAGGTGTTAATTTCTTCATTCAAGTTGTTGATGCTCTTTTCATGATTTTCTTGCATCATTCTCATTTCTCTTCCCAATTTTTCTTCTACTTCTCTCATTTGGTTTTCAAAATCTTTCCTCAGCTGATCTCTAGCTTTTTGGCAATCTTCATGTTTCTTGGAAGCTTCTGGTGTGGGAGTTCTGACTGTGTTGTGTTCCTCCCTTTCCCTGCTTTGTTCCTTCTTTTCCCCAAAGAAGGAATCTAGGGTTTGATTGCTGTTCTTACTTTGCTTCCTATGCTTATTCATGGTTGCCATTCAATTTTTTTTTTTTAACTTCTGTGCAACTCTGCTTTTCCAGAGGGAACAGCTCTGTCCCAAATCGCTGGAGTCTTCCCAGCTGTCAGTGCTTTTAGGAGGCTGCTGAGTCCCTTCCCAGCTCTGCCTCACTGAAAAAACAACCTCAGGACCATCACCCAAGACTGCGATCCAGATCCAGGCCGCTCAACGCAAGAGCACTTGGCCTCTGAATGATCGCTTGGCCCCCCTGCTGTCTGCAGGCCGGGACCTCTGAAGCACCAATGTGGAGGCGGGTGCAGAGCCTCTGCTTTCCGCTTCTTTGGCCTGGAGGTGGCTTGGCTGGACCCAATTTTCCTCCCCGGTTTTTAGCCAAGTTCCACTAACCTGAGCTCTTTTTTCTTATGGCTGGATAATTCTGGATACTGCCAAAGCTGTTGCAGATCCACTCTCCTGACTCTCTAACCAGGGCGGGGCTTGGCTTGTCCAGCCGCCCCCAGGGCAAAAAAGGCTGTTTCAGGCTGGGCTGGTTTCTGCTGTCAGAGTTGAAATGGTTGCTTTGAGCCAAGCTGCCTTCAGCAGGAAATATATCTGTGTGAGTTTTAGTGCCCTAGAATTTGTTTAGAGTCACATTTTTTGGGTATTTGATGTGGCTGTGTTGGAGCTGTGATTTCTTGCTGCTCCTATGCCACCATCTTGGCTCCATCATAAGATCATCTCACTAAATAAAAGTGTCACAAAATACAACACCCATTCCTATTAAAAACAAGGCACATAGGAAAAAAAATTTGAGCTTCCTTAAAATAAGTAATATCTATCTAAACCAGGGTGCATTATCTGTAATGGAGATAAACTAGATGCCTTCAAAATAAGATCAGAAGTGAAACAACTATGCTGCTATCTCACTATTATTCAATATTATACTAGAAATACTAACTATAGATATGAGAAGAAAAATAAATCAAATGAATTACATTATACAGTTCAGAAATTTAAAAAAATCACTTTTCACAGATAATATGATGGTGTACTTAGAGAATAAACTAAATAATCTAGTTGAAATAATTAACAACTTTAGCAATGTTTCAGAATATAAAATAAATGAATAAAAATCATTAGCACATCTATATATTACCAACAAAGTCCAGCAGCAAGAAATAGAAAGAGATATTCCATTTAACATAACTGTAGACAATATAAAATACTTAGGATTCTACCTGCTGAGACAAACCCAGGAACTTTAAAAATACATTTACAAAATACTTCTCATATAAATAAAGTGTTTATAAAAATTAGAAAAAAAAATGTCTATGATCATGGGTTGGCTCAGTCAATATAACAAAAATGTCCATTCTACCTAAATTCTTTATTTAATCAGTGCCACATCCAACAAAATAAAAAAAATAATATTTTACAGAGCTAGAAAATTAATAAAATTCATCTGGAAGAATACAAGGTCTAAAATATGAAGGTGTAATGAAAAAAATATAAAATATAGAATGAAAAATGTGTAGGAGGGGGCTCTAGAGGTACCAAATCTAAAACTATTTTAAAGCAGAAATCATCAAAATAATCTAGCACTGGCTGAGAAATAGAATGTTAGATCAGTGGAATAAATTAGATACAAAATAAGCAGCAGTAAATGAAGATTGTAATGTAGTGTTTGATGAATATAAATATTCAAGCTTTTGGGAGAACTCAGTATTTCACAAAAGCTACTGGGAAAAGTGGGAAGCATTTCAGATACTAGGTAAAGGTCAATATCTCACACCACATGCCAAGATAAGGCGAAAAAAATGTGTATTATTTCTATATATGGTGCCAATGGTAAATTAGGGAGTGTGGAATAATTTACCTGTCAGATCTATGAATAAGGAGGGAATTTACGAACAAAAAAGATAGAAAACATTACAGGATATAGATGGATAATTTTGATTGTGTTAAATTAAAAAGAGTTTTTCAAAAGCAAAGCAAGTGCTAGGTAATTTTAGAGGAAAAGCAGGAAGTTGGGGGAAAAATTACAGCAAGTATTTCTGATAAAAGTCTCCTTTCTCAAATATAGACAACTGAAACAAATTTGTAAGAACAAAATTCATTCCCCACTTGATAAATTTTTGAAAGATATGAATAGAAAGTTTTGAGATAAAGAAATCACATGTATTTATTGTCATATGGGAAAAGAATGTTCTAAATCATCATTTTTTAGAGAAATACCAATGAAAACAACACTGAGATACCACTTCATGCCTATCAGATTGACTAATATGAAAGTAAAGGAGAATCATCAATGTTCAATGGGATGTGGGAAAATTGGGGCATTGATGAATTCAACACTTTTGCAGAAAAATTGGGAACTATTTCCAAAGGGTAATAAATCTGTGTATTTCTTTGGACCCAGCAGTACTACCAAAAGATGTTATTCCAAAGAGATTTCTTAAAGCAAAAGACTTATTTGTAAAAAAATATTTATAGGGGCTCTTTTTGTGGTGGCAAAGATCAGTAATTTGAGGGTTGTCCATTTGAATAATGACTGAAAAAGTTATGGTATGTGTTTGTATTAGAATATTGCTATATAATAGTGTTATAAAAATGATTACCAGTATGATTTTAGAAAAACCTGGAAAGACTTTCATGAACTGATGCCAAGTGAAAGGAACAGAAGCAGGAGCACATTATACACAGTAGCTGCAATATTATATGATGATTAACTGTGAATGACTTAGCTCTTCTCAAGAATACAATAATCAAAGACAATTCCAAAGGAGTTAGAATGAAAAATGTGATTAAGCAACAGAGAAAGAAATGATGGATTCTACATAAAAATCAAAGCAATATTTTTCATATCATTTGTTAGCTGTTTATTTGATTTTGAGGGGGTTTGGGAAGGGTTATATGTCTTCTTTCAAAACATGACTAATGGGTTCATTGTTTTACATGATTGCACAAGTATAACCAATATCAAAGTCTTTATAGTCCTATGGAAAGTGGAAGGAAAGAGAAAGGAAGAGAATTTGAAGCTCAAAAATGTTTAAATAATTATTAATGTTGCTTTCCTTCTTACAAAAATTGATATGAGACCATATTTCTAGTCTGAGGGGTAAATGTGTTTTTCTATTTAGTAGAATCCTTTGTAATTCAATGTCGTGTTGCAAGTCTAATTATGGTGATAATTAAACAATAAATATGGTTTATATACACTTTAGTATATATGTGTGTGTGTGTGTCTGTCTGTCTGTCTGTGTGTGTGTGAGCTACACACACACACACACAAACACACACACACATTTAGCTTGTTCTGTTGGGTTCAATTCATTGTGACTCTGTGGAGTATAGCAGGCCAATATTGCTCATGGGGTTTTCTTGGCAAAGACACCAGAGTAGATTGCCATTTCCATCGTTAGTGGATTAAGGCAAACAGAGGTTAAGTGACTTGGCTAGGATCACGCAGTTAGTAAGTGTCTGAGGATAGATTTAAACTAAGTTTTCCTGACTCTAGGGCCATTGCTCTATCTGATGAGCAATCTAGTTGCCTCATACAATTAGCTACTCATAACCTATTAATGTAGCTTCTCTTTGTCTATAAACAAATATTGGCTTTCTTCCCTGTGATAGTAAGATTTTTCTTCATATTTATTAATTACTTTTTCAACTACAACATTACAACTGAGAATGAGCTTATTTGTAATCTCGTCAGCCTCAAAAATTGTTTTACGGGGGTGGTGGAGCCAAGATGGTGGAGTAAAAGCAGGGATTTGGTTGAGTTTTCCCCGAAACCCCTCCATATACCTGTAAAAATTACTCTAAACAAATTTTACAGCGACAGAATCCAGAAAATGATAGAGCGAAAGAAATCTCTGGTACGAGGCAACCTGGAAGGTCCACAGGAAGGGTTTATCATACTAGACTGAGAGCAGAACAAAGTCCAGTGTGAGCCATGCCAGCACAAAGGGGATACTAAATCACTGAAGCTTTGATGGTTTCCAGGCTTCTCAACCCATGAACACCAAAGACATCATAGAAGGTCAGTGGGAAAACTCTGTGGGATCTAGGTGAGAGAGGTGTCTGGTCTAGCCCCACCCCTAGGGCAGTGAAGATGGTGATTGTTGCAGCAGCTGCAAGGGCTACTTCCAGAGCTCTGGGAGTGCAGATGGTGGAGGGGTTGAGTGAATGATCAGAAGGGGATTGCAGGGATCTCTTTGCTAACACTGTGGCAGGATTCTCTGCTTTGCCTCACTTGGATTTGGGTTGCAGACCTGGTGGCAATCCTGGGGTGAGGAAAACTGCTGTTGTGGCAGAGCTAAGGTAGAGAGCATTAATCCTCCTCACAGTTCCAAGGCAAGAAAGCCTTGTGTTCACTCACAGATCAGAGCACAGCTCAGGAAAGGAGTGAACACCTCTTCTTTCACCATACTACCTTGGAAGAGCTGAAAATTTACAGGGCCCCAGAAGTATTTTTGAAAACAGCTGCACAAAAGCCCTGAAGCTTGGGACAAAACACATACCCCCCCCCCCCACCCTCACTAGAAGCAGAGTTCTACTTTGACAAACAGTTAGAAAGTCAAGTATTTGACTGGCAAAATGACTGAACAACCTAAAAATAATCAGACTATAGAATGTTACTTTGGTGACAAAGAAGATCAAAACAAGAACCAGAAGACAACAAAGTCAAAGTCCCTATACCAAAAGACTCTAAGAAAAGTATGAATTGATCACAAGCCATGGAGGAAATGAAAAAGGATTTTGAAAATTAAGTAAGAGAAGCAGAGGAAATATTAGGAAGAGAAATGAGAGTGTTGCAAGAAAATCATGAAAAAGGATTAAACAACTCGATAAAGTAGACCCACAAATAATGAAGAAAATAATCTTAAAAATAGACTAACTCAAATGGCAAAAGAGGTGAAAAAAGTCAATGAGGAGAAGAATGACTTAAAACACAGAATGAACAAAATGGAAAAGGAGGTCCAAAAGTTTGCTGAAGAAAGCAATTCCTTAAAAATGAGAATGTAGAGAATGGAAGCTAATGACATTAGGAGAAATTAAGAAATTATTAAACAGAACCAAAAGAATGAAAAAAAATAGGAGACATGTGAAATGTCTTACTGGAAAAAAACACTGACATGGAAAGCAGATCCAGCAGAGATAATGTAAAAATTATTGGACTACCTGAAAGCCATGATCAAAAAAAAATGGACTGATATTCTAAAACCCCAGGGTAAAATAGAAATTATAAGATTACACTAATGGTCTCTTGAAAGAGATCCCAAAAGGAAAAATTCCTGGGAATATTTTAGCCAAATTATAGAGTTCCCAGGTCAAGGAGAAAATATTACAAGCAGTCAAGTAGAAAAAATTTGAGCATTGTGGGAACACAATCAGGATAACACAAGATTTAGCAGCTTCTACATTAAGGGATCAAAAGGCTTGGAATATGATATTACAGAAGTCAGAGGAGTTAGGATTAAAACCAAGAATCACCTTCCCAGCAAAACTGAGTATAATACTTCAGGGGAAAAATAGATATTCAATGAAATAGAGGACTTTCAATTATTCTTTGTGCAAAAACCAGAGCTGAGTAGAAAATTTGACTTTAAAATACATGAATCAAGAGGAGCATGAAAAGGCAAATAGGAAAGAGAAATCATAAGAGACTTATTAAAGTTTAACTGTTTACATTCCTACCTGGAAAGATGATATGTGTAACTCATGAGACTTTCTCAGTATTAGGGTTGTTGGAGGGAGTACACACATGCACACAGTCACACACACACACACACACACACACACACACATACAGAGGGTAAAGGGTAAGTTGGATATGAAGAGATGATATCTAAAAAATAATATTATGGGGGTGATAGAGGAATATATTGGGAGAAGGAGAAAGGGAGAGAGAGAATGGACCAATTATCTGAAATAAAAGAGACAAGGAAAAGTTTTTACAAGGGAAGGGAAGAGGGGGGAGGTGAGAGGGAATGAGTGAATGTTACTTTCATTGGATTTGGCTTAAGGACAGAATGACATATACACACTCAATTGGGTATCTTACCCTACAAGAAAGTATGGGAGAAGTGGATGGGGGCGGGGGTGATAGAAGGGAAGGCAGATTGGGGGAGGGGATAGTTAGAAGCAAACACTTTTGAAAAGGGACAGGGGCAAAGGATAAAATAGTATAAATGGGAGGTAGAAAAGGATGGAAGGAAGTATAGTTAGTCTTTCACAACACGACTGTTACGGAAGTGTTTTGCATAACTACACATACATGACCTATATTGAATTGCTTGCCTTTTCAGTGTGGGTGGATAGGGAAGAAAGAAGGGAAAGAAGTTGGAATTTGTTTTAAAAACAAGTGTTAAAATTATGTTTACATGCAAATGGAAAATAATATATGCAGGCAGTGGGGTACAGATATTTTTGTTACCCTACAAAACAGTAAGGTGGAAGGAGATGGAAGATTGATAGCAGGGAGATCAGATAGCATAAGGGATAATCAGAATGCATGCCATCTTGGAGTGGGAGGAAGAGAGAGATAGGAAGAATATTTGAAACTCAAAATCTTGTGGAAATAAATGTAGAAAAGTAAAGATAAATAAATTAATTTAAAAAATAAAAATTGTTTTACCTTCATATGTCTATGTGTATTATTTTACATCCAGATGTGTGTGTGTGTAGGTACACATATGTGTCTATGCATTTATATCAGAAAAATAAAGATTTAGTAAATAGTTATTTTATTTTTAATTATATGTAAATATAGTTTTTAATATTCATTTTAAAGAAAATTTTTAGTTGCAAATTTTTCTCTCCCCCTTACTAAGATGGAAAGCAATCTGATGTAGGTTATCTATGTTAAACTATGTTAAATATATTTTCACATTAGTCATTCTGTGAAAGAGGAAAATTCATGAAAGAAAGAAAAGAAGGTTGTATGCTTTGATCTGCATTCAGACTCCATAGTTCTTTCTCTGGATGTCTATAACACTTTCTATCATGATACTTTTGGAGTGGTTTTAGAGGATTGCTTTGCTGAGAAGAGTGAAGTCAATCACAGTCAATCATTTCACAATGTTGCTATTACTGTTTAGAATATTTTCATGGTTTTGCTCACTTCATTCAGTTCATGTAAATCTTTCCAGGATTTTCTGAAATCTGCCTGCTCATCAGTTCTTATAGCACAACAGTGTTCTATTACATTCATATATCACATCTTCTTCAGTCATTCTTCAATAGATGGACATTCCCTCAATTTCCAAATATTTTTCACCACAAAAGAGCTACTCTATCTGTCTATCTATCTATCTATCTATCTATCCATCTATCTATTTTGGACATTTCCTTTTTTATTATCTGTTTGGGACACAGAACAAGCAGTGGTATTGCTGGATAAAAGTGTATGCATAGACTGATTGCCTTTTAGGTATAATTCCAAGTTTAAAAAAAGGCAGGCATAGCAATTCTGATCTCAGGCAAAGCATAAGCACAAATAGATTTAACTAAAAGAGACAAGGAAGGAAACTACATCTTGCTAAATGGTACCAGAAACAATGAAGAAATATCAATATTAAACATTTATACACCAAGTGGAACAGCATCCAGATTCTTAGAAGAGAAATTAAGTTATTTATAGGGAGAAATAGACAGTAAAACAATACTAATGGGGGACCTCAACTTCCCCTTCTCAGAACAAGATAAGTTTAACTACAAAATAAACAAGAAAGAAGTCAAGCAGGAAAAAAAAAATTAAACAAGCCATCAATGAACTCCTTAAGAAAAAATCTCCAGGGCCAGATGGATCTACAAGTGAATTCTACCAAACATTTAAAGAAAAATATCATTTGAATAATCTAAAAGGTATTCAAAAAAATAGGCAAAGAAGGAGTCCTACCAAGTTCGTTTGATGATATGAATGTGGTACTGATACCTAAACAGAGAAGAGCCAAGAGAGGAAGAAAATTATAAACAAATTTCCTTAATGAATATAGATTTAAAAATTTAAATAAAATATTAGCAAAGAAATTACAGTAGTTTACCACAAAGATAATACACTATAACCAGGTTAGGTTTATACCAGGAATTCAGGGCTGGTTCAATATTAGAAAAAAACTATCAGCATAACTAACCATATGCAAAGGTAATGGAATTTGGAGATCCCCCTGTGTTGGCTTGGTTTATGGGTTGAATGTTAAAACCCAGAGCTTGTGAATCCCACTTGAGGGACGGACTTGTTGACGTGAAGAGAGAGGGATGAACTGGGAGGAGCCGTGAATTGAGGGAGAGGCCCAAGTGGAGAGAAGGCCAGAAGGACTTTTGGCAGAGCAGTATCCAGTATCATGGAGGCTGAGTTGCTGAGAGAAAGACTGCTGAGGGCCAGTTGGAGCTTCCCAGGACTTTTGAGAAGTGCCACCCGTAGCTGTCAAGAACTGAGGAGGTATGGCTGTGATGCTGGTATTTTGTCTGTCTGTTTTGATGTTGTTTTGCCAGATTCACCTGCTTCTGAAGGACTGCTGTTGTAGAGGTCCTGAAACCTTGCTGTTGGTTTAGAAGTCCTGAAGGAGGATTTTCCTTTTGTATGTTTATAGAAATCCTGGAGGAGGACCTTGCTGATGTTTTCAGGGGTTCTAGGACTGTTCTAGAGGCAGAGAGTGACTTGATGAGTACACTGGCTATGGCTTCATTGAGCCTTGTCTCCCGAGGAACTGAGATTGCTGAGGGCTTGCCTTGAGTCAAGATGAAAGAAGGGCCTTTCCTTGGGTTTTCAATGCTGAGATGATATCTTAACCTTGTTATAGCTCAAGGTGGATGGTCTTTTGTGCTTTCCTGCCCCTTTTGAGAAAGTGCTTGGTGTTAATGGATGATATTGTAATTCAGTTGTGATCCAGGGGTGAGAAACCTTTGGCCTTTTTGGTGCTCTGTGATTGACTAAATGAATGTACTTTGTTTATGATTGGAAACTATTCTCCATTTGAGAAGAGACAAAATGAATGTACTGCCCAGGAGTGGGCTACTTTGACTACTGATCCAAGGGTGAAGTACTTGGCCCTTGGTACTTTGCAATTGAACTGAGAACTTACTTGGTAAATGAGTGAATTATAATGTATTTTGACTTTCTCTGTTCTGTGAATGTTTGTTGAATAAATGGGGCTTGCTATGATGGTAATCTGAACCTTGGAAGTTGCCTTTGCTTGGCATTACACCGTATCAATAAAAAAAAATCAATAGAAATCATGTGGTTATTTCAATAGATGCAGAAAAAGCTCTTCACAAAATATGATTTCCTATTATATAAACATTCCTATTAAAAACTCTAGAAAGCATAGGAATAAATGAAGTCTTCCTTACATGATAAGTAGCACCTATCTAAAACCATCAGCAAGAATTATATGTGAACGGGATAAACTAGAAGCATTTCCAATAAGATCAGGGGTGAAACAAAGATGTTCACTATCACCTCTTTCATTCAATTCAGTACTAGAAATGTTAGCTGCAGCAATGAGAGGAGAAAAATAAATTGAAGAAATTAGAATAGGTAATGAAGAAACAAAGCTATCATTCTTTGCAGATGATATGATGGCATACTTAGAGAATCCTAGAAAATCAACTAAAAACCACTTGAAATAATTAAAAACTGTAGCAAAATTGCAGGATAAAAAATAAATCCTCATAAACACCAGCATTTCTAGATATTGCTAACAAAGCCCAGAAGCAAAATCTAGAAAGAGAAATTCCATTTAAAGTAAATGCAGACAATGTAAAATATTTGAGAATTTACCTGCCAAGATAGTTGCAGGAATTATGTGAACAAAACACTTTTCACACAAATAAAGTCAGATCTAAAAAATTGGAAAAAAATATTTGTCCACTGGTAGGCTGGCTAATATAATATAAATGACAATTCCACTTAAACTAATTTACTGATTCTGTGCCGTATCAATCAAACTACCAAAAATCGTTTTCTAGAGTTAGAAGAAATAATAATAAAATTCATCTGGAAGAACAAAAAGTACAGAATATGAAGGAAATTAATGAAAAGACATGCAAGTGAAGGGGACCTTCCAATACCACAACTCAAAATGTATTATAATGCAGCAATCATCAAAACTACTTGGTACTGGACAAAAAAAAATAGAATGGTGGATCAGTAGAATAGGTTAGGTACACAAGACATAGCATTCTACAGCTATGGTTATCTATTGTTTGTTAAGTCAAAATACTGCAGTTTCTGGCATAAGAACTCACTATTTGACAAAAACTTTTAGGAAAATTGGAAAATGATATAGCAAAAACTAGGCATAGACCAACAGCTTACCCCCTATACCAAGATAAGGTCAAAATGGCTAAACAATTTAGATATAAAGGCTGATACTATAAATAAATTAGGAGAGCAAGGAATAGTTTATCTGTCAGATATATGGTGAAGGGAATTATTTATACTCAGACAATGGATAGAGAATATTATGAAATGCAAATGAATAATTTTGATTTCATTAATTTAAAAAGTTTTTGCATAAACAAAACCAATGCAACTAAGATTATAAGGGAATCAGAAAGCTAGGAAGCAATTTTTACATCCAATGTCTCTGATAAAGTCCTAATTTCTAAAACATATAGAGAACTGAATCAACTTTGTAAGACTACAATCATCCCTCAGTTTATAAATGATCAAAAGATATGAACAGGAAGTTTTCAGATGAAGTCAAAGCCATTTATAGTTATATGAAAAATCAGCTCTAAAACACAAGTTATTCGAGAAACACAGATTTAAACAACCCTTAGGAACCACATCACACCTATCAGATTGGCTAACATGACAGAAAAAAAGGAAAATGATGAATATTAGAAAAGACACAGGAAAACTGGAACACTAATACGTTGTTGCTGGAGCTGTGAATTGATCCATCCATTCTGGAGAGCAATTTAGAGCTATCCCCAATGGTTCTAAAACTGAGATACCCTTTCACTCAGCAATACTACTTTAAGTCTGTATCTCAAAGAGATCATAAAAATTGGAAAAGGACCCACATGTACAAACATGTATATAGCAGCTCTTTTTTGGTGATAAAGAATTGGATTTTGAGGGGACGCCTATTAATTGGGTAATGGCTGAACAAGTTGTGAGATATGAATGTAATGGAATACTATTGTTCCCTAAGAAATGATTAGCAGGCAGACATCAGAAAAATTCTGGAAAGACTTACATGAAGTGATGCTTAGTGAAGTGAGCAGGACCAAGAGGATATTGTACATAGCAACAGAATCATTGTGCAATGACCAACTTTGATAGACTCTTCTCAGCAATGCTAGGATCTAAGGCAATTCCAAAAGACTGATGGTGGAAAAAGCTATCTATATCCAGGGAAATAACAGTGGTATTTTAAAGCATTTCAAAGCATACTACTTTCTCTCCTCTTTTTTTTTTCCTTTTTTTTTCTTCTTTCTTGTGAATTTTTTCCTCTTTGGTTCTATTTCTTCTTTGCTCCATGACTAATGTGGAAATGTGTTTAATATGATTGTACATGTATAGCCTATACTAGATTGTAGTTCATCTAGGAGAAAAGGGAGGGGGAGAAAATTTAGAACTCAAAATCTTATAGAAGTGAAGTGAAGAAGTGAAAATTAAAAAGAAATAAATTAATTAAACGAAGGCAAGATAAATTCTACTCATAGCAATCCCCTTATCTATAGGTTTAATAGCCTGTTATGGAAATCTGAAGATCTTCCCTGCCCCTAGGCCCTTTGCTAAAGTGGCTACGTGACTCTGAGGACCCTTGGATATTTGAAAGTATACTCTGTTCCCTAATAGGCTGAATGTGGTCACGTGGAGCCTGTGGTGCCAGGCTTGT
>JAQQSU010004915.1:0-13948 GCA_028627135.1 Pseudochirops cupreus | reverse complement strand
ATATATATATATATATATATATATATATATATATATATATATATATATATATATATATATATATATGGCATGCTTTCAGAGGATAGTTTGAAGGCTATTTCTTTCCCCAAAAGGATGACAATTTTCTAAGTGTTTTCTAACATTTCTCCCTTCATCATTACTATTTCATTTTTACCTTTTGATTACTTTCATCTCTCTATATTCCCTCTCTTTAAAATCATGTCCCATGAGACAAGTGATGCAGGGGAAAGAGAGCTGGATCTGGAAGCACACCACTAGTTTTTTTAACCCAAGGTCAGATGTTTACTTGGATAAGTCATTTCCCTACAGATCTCAGTTCTCTCAGCTACAAAATAAGAGGTTGGTATGGATGGTTTCTAGGGTCCCTTCTGGTTCTAGAATTATGATTTTCATCAGAAAATCAGAGGCTTGGGCTAGAGCAGAAGTGCCAAACAAGTATGGGGCCCAATGCACATTAAAATGGAATTGGGAAATATTTAACAGAACAAATAAAAATACAATAAAACATAGATAATACTACGTTTTGAAGCTAAGTCAATATGCAGGCTGCAGGAAAGCTCCTATACAGTTTAGTAGCCCTTGATTCGATTTGAACTGGACAACATTGGTCTAGATGGCCTCCAAGGTTTCCTTCCAACTCTCAATCTAACTTCCTATTAACTGTTTATATTCTTTTCTGAAGAAGGAAAGTCAAGAATGATTTACACTTCTGATTCAACCATATAAAGTCCTGTTATTTTTATATATCATTGAGTTTTATATATTTACACTTTAAAAAATACTTGTTTCCATCTCCCTCCTCAATTTGAGGTAGTTGGAGAAGTGACTGGGCAGATACTACCCTACATTGGCATGAAAAGATATATCAGGGCCCTATTTTAAGTACATCAAGTTTACACCTGAACAGCAGCTATCTGATTTAAATACTTAGCCCTCCTAGAGTGGCACCTTTTAGGCATTGAAAAAGATGCTTTTTGGGGAAGTGTGACACTCATATTAGATGAGACTATCATAACTGTAAACAGTTCAGACTCAAGAGACCTGACAATGCTTTTAAAAAATCCAATTACATGCTTTTATTTGCTGTTAGTAGAAACAGAAGAATAACAAGCCAACTTGTTTCATCCCCACTGTGATTTCCTCAGGGCTAATTAAAGTGCATTGGGCTGATGCTGAAACCATTCAACTCCAGGCAAGCCAAAGATTTAAAGGGGCACACACCAAATCAATGCCTGGCTGTCAGCTCATGGGATGGTGCTGGCAAACAGGCACAATAAAGGTCCTCATTAACTTGAAAGCCAGAAAGTTTCGGTGAAGAAAAATTGGACTAACAAATTTACTGCCCTGGATTTATAGACTGGACTTCATCACTCTGCATAAAGAATTGATATGTTAAGTGATCGATGATTCTCCACACCATATGGTATAATCAATATAAATTTTTGGAAGAGATAGAAAGACATTAATAATGTACGTTTTATGTATGGGTCTGTTCCTAAAGATTAAAGACTGTATAAATCATTCAGGAGCTGGGCTATAGTTGGAATACAAAAATAAAATTGTTTTAGTAAAGGTAATATTTAAAATGGGGAAAACAGGGATATCAAAGTAAGTGTTAAAATTGGTTTGGGGAAAAAATTACAGATTTCTCAATAGACTTTTGACTTTTAACATGTTTTCCTTTTTCAGTCTCTACTTGTAGTATCATTGATAAGTGCAAAAGTTCACTTCGTTATTAAGATATCACCTCTCTCTCTCTCTTTCACATATACACACACACAATAATTCATGAATTCATATTAAAAAATAAAAGAAGTATCAGAATGGTATCATGTTTAAGTACTCTGGATTTTTGGAGGCACTACAATGAAATGGAAAGAATGTTAGATATGTAGGTAGAGGACTTTTTTCAAATCTTTAATCTATTACTTATTAGCTTCCTGACTATATGCTAGTCATTTTAATTCTATTGCTTCATTTCACACACACACACACACACACACACACACACACACACACACACACACACACATCTTTGTAATGAGGGTAGTTGAGAAGATCTCTTAAGTTCCTTTTAAGCCCTAATCATGAATGCCATTTTCCAGCTGAAAGTCTTTAGATGAAGGTATCTTAGAGTTTATCTATTTCCTATATGCAAATGATCTAGGATGTCAAATGAAGGTCTTTTTGTGTAATAGTATGTGATCATTTCTCAATGAGGTTGCCTCAATCAAAGTATGGAGGTATGAAACAATGTGATGTACAGATAAAGTAATGATTTTTGCAATTGAAAGAACTAAGTTCATATACTTATACATGTTCCTTCTGCTTTCCCTTATTAAACCATGCTCTTTGTCAAACATTTTATTTGCCTATCTCCCACGGCTGTGATGCTGCTTTTCTTCATTTCTGCCTACTAGATTCTCTATCTTCCTTTGTATCCCAACTAAAATATCTTCTTCTGTAAGAAGCCTTTTCCAGCCCTTTTAATTATACTGCATTCCTCTCTTATTTGCTTATTTATCCCATATATAACGACTTGTTTTGTTTTGTTTTATATATTTCCTTGCTTGTTTATACCACTAGATTTTGAATTCCTTGAGTGCAAGGAATTGCACCTGACTTTTTTTAAATCCTTAGATAACTTAGCACAGTATCTGGAAGATAGTAGCCACTTAATAAATGTTTATTGTCTGACTGAATGGTGTGTGACACTGGGGCAAATAACCTCTTAGGTTTTGAATTCCTCATCTAGAAAATGAAATTATTAGACTTAATGACTTCTAAATTCTCTTCCATCTCTAAATCTATGAACCTATGCAAATGTGAACTGAATTAGAATAGGGAAGGTAAAAATCTTCCTTTTTCAAATTTGAGTTATATTCCCATTTGTGATTGTCTGGTAAGATTGAAAGAATTCTCAATAATGGTCACCAGAAGACTTGGCATCTACTATAATATGTGTCAAGAAATTATTTATCTGTTGACTTTAGTTTGTTCGTTTGTAAAAATTATGTGCCTAAATTAAATCAGAGCATCATAGATTTAGAGCTGGAAGGGAATCCAAATATGCATTTATTCTAATATCTAATTTACATATGAGGAAACTAAGCCCCAAAGTGTTAAATGGTTTGCCCATAGACAATGAATCTACAAGCATTCACTAAGTGTTGACTGTTTCCCTGGGACTGTCATAAGTATGTACATGAGTGTATCAGCAATGCAGTATTCACAATGCCTACAGCAACTCTAAGTATGCTGATATGGTTATTAATCACAAAATGTAACAGGCTTTTTACCTGAGAAATATAGCTAGAGCATTTATTCAAATACCAGAATACTGAGTCCCAAACCAGAAAGTCAAAGCCAACACAGTAGTTATGAAGTTGGCACATATAGTTAATGTAGTGAACACTCACATTCTCAAGCCTTCAAAACAGGATAGGCCACCTCAGGAAAACATCCTCCTCTTCTCACTCACGACAACTGCTCAGTGTCCGGGCAGCTTGCTCCCAGCAGCTCCGGCCCCCTTGCAGTTCCCGTCCCTGACAGTCCTCAGCAGGAGTCCTTAACAGAGATTCTGGCTGGCTCAAAGAAAAAGGAGTTCGCGCTGCAACCATAGCCGCTGCCTCTGCCACTGCTTCCAGTCACCATCACATGGATGCTAGCTTGGTTCTGGCTTTCTCTTACTCCACTCCTTCCTGCTACATCAGCAAGTTCAAGAGGCATGGAAGATCTTCAAATCCCAGTATCATTACAGTGAATCAGGATTGGAAGCGAAATCTTTTGGATTCCGAATTCAGAGATCTATTGACTATGCTATGTTATTTCTAAGTTTTATTTTCTCTCAAAATAGATGATCTTATGTATATATGAACTCTGATTCTTTCCATCTTTAAACTTTTATGGTTTCCTAGGACCAGTGAGGTTGAAGTATTGATAATGTGTGTTTGTGTGTATGTGTGTGTAATTATCAAACCAACTCTTTTTGGTAGTTCTCAATTCTAAAGTTCTACCTCTTATTAGACCTAAATCATTCTGGGTGGTACCTATTTCCATCTTTGGCTCTATTTTGGCTTTGGCTATATTTTCTCCTTTTCCTATCATGTAAAATATTCTCCTCTTTACTATACATCTCCATGCCCTCTCCCCCACTGGTGGTACCAGAAATGGAGAAAAGTCAATATGGCAGGGAAGGAGTACTTTTTATAATACATATCATGTCTCCTCATTCAAACTCCTCAAATTCAAACTCCAAACACTGGATTGAATTGTAAAAGATGGCCCCAAGTGATTAGAACTGTATAATCACAAATCCAGTCCAGATGAAAACTACTGAGGATGTTCGCAACAAAATAAACATTGTTGACTATAGAAACAAAGACAAAAAAGAGGGGCTGGGAAAGGTTAACAGGAAAGGCAAAGAAGTGATAATACCTCTTTACAGTACCCTTCCTCACTCTTGTCAGTGTGAGACCCACAGTCTTGTTCAGCTTTTGGTAACCGATGAATAGAAAAATGTCAAAATCTGGAATTTAACCAGGAAGGAAAGAGGGAGGTAATAATATTTAATAAAAAGGGAAAGATGTTTTTAAACTGACTAGGGGAAGCCTAGTTAAGGATGAACAATAGCCTGCCAAAGATACTAGGGAATGTAGTTGAGTATTGAGAACAAACAATTTCAAGTCAGAAATCCAGTTTTATGTCTTGGCTCATCTGTCTACTAATGATGTGACTGTGGGAAAGTCATTTCATGTTATTTTGCCTCAGGTTTTTATTTTTTTTATTCTTATAATAAAGGAGAAAGGGTTAGATCAAGATCTAAGGTTCTTTCTGATCTTAGCATTCTTAGATCATAAGGTGAAAATAGTATTAGCCGAATATTTAAAGTTAAATCAGATGTGGAAAGGATGTAAAATCATATAGTGCAATCACTGCATGTAAACTAATCTCTTTTCACTATCTTTGGACAAAGGGCCATCCAGATTCTGATGGAACTTCCATTAAATTGAGACTCACTATCTCCTCAAGATAGTTTCATTCTATTTAAGGGCAGTAAAAATTACATTACAGTCCTTCAATATATTGAGCCAAAATCTTATTATTATTTTATTTTCCCACTACTCATTAGTCCTAGTTCTACCCTTTAGGGTAAGTGTTAGAAGGGGGAATTCCATTTTAAGTTAAAATTTAAAAGTGACAATTATCTGAAGTAATGCTTCTTCTGGGAATTAGCCATGATAAATGTTATTTTAATATATTTAAGTCATACAAACCCAAACTATTCAGTTGATATTCAAATGATATCACATAAGCATATACATATATGCTTATTGTACATATACATAAGTATAATACAAATATGAATTTTACATGTTATAAATAATTGCACTAACAAGATGCTAAAAAGGAAATACTTAGCAATTGTACTAGCATATTACCAATAAATTTTTTAAAGATAAATTAAGTTAGTTTTTGAGAAAGGATATTATAATACTTTCCATCTTAGAATTTCAAAGTAATATATCATATGAACCTTGACCAGTTACTAACTTACTCCCTTTCAAAAATTGCAACTGATGTTTTGACATCACTTCATTTGCCATATTTGCCTCCCCAGATCTGAAGTGAGTAACTCTTGAAGGAAGGAAGGACAAGAGAACGGTAACAACAAACACAGGGCTAGCAGGGACCTTAGAAGGTGAAGATATGAGAAGAAATGGTGAAGTCAAGACAAAGTAGGCACATAGGACTCCTTGTCATTCTGGAATCATACTAGCCCTAGGAGTCTCTATTCACTGACATTTCTCAATGATTGTGGGAGTTTCAAGAATAGATAAGTACCTGAGAAGCAGAAGGAAGGGATTCATATTTTTCCTGGTGAGAGCAAAAAGGAACTTCAGCCTGCTATTTGGGAAGGAAACAGAACATCTGGCTTGACTGAGAACAAAAGAGACCTTCTGTGCTTCAAGCCACTGCACCAAGAGAGAGGTTCTATAGACTCTGTCTCCCCTACCAACCATATTACAACTTTAAGGCAAGATGTTTATTACAAAATATTTATTGAGGGGAAGCTAAGTGGCACCATAGAGAGAGCACAGGCCCTGGAGTTAGGAGGATCTAATCTCAAATGCAGCCTCAGATGCTTACTACCTGTGTGACCTGTACAAGTCACTTAATCCTGATTGTCTTCATCTTTTCTAAAAGTGTGACTTCATATACCCTATAAAGGATGATTTCACCAACTAACTATAGGTGACACAGAATATTACTGCCTTATCCAACCATTCTGGGGAGCAATCTGGAACTATGCCCAAAGGGATATAAAAATGTGCATACTCTCTTTGATGCAGCAATACCACTTCTAGGGCTGTATCCCAAAAAAATCATAAAAATGGGAAAAGGACACACATGTACAAAAATATTTATAGCAGCTCTTTTTGTGGTGGCCAAGAATTTGAAACAGAGGAGATACCCATCAATTGGGAATGGCTAAACAAGTTGTGGTATATGAATGTTATGGAATACGATTGTGCTTTAAGAAATGATGAACAGGTGGTCTTCAGAGAAACCTGGAAAGATTCATATGAACCGATGCTGACTGAGGGGAGCAGAACCAGGAGAACACTGTACATAGTAACAGCCACAGAGTGTGGGGACTGACTTTGATAGCCCTTCTCAGCTATGCAAGGACCTAAAACGATTCCAAGAAACACATGCTGAAAAAGGGTAGTCACATCCAGAGAAAGAACTATAAAGTTGGAATGCAGAACAAAGCAGACTATTTTCTTTTTGTTTTGTTTTATTTTGGGTTTTTTTTTCCCTTTCTCATGTTTTTTTTTTCCCCATTAGTTATAATTCTTCTAGACTAATGTGAAAATGTGCTTAATAGGAATGTGTGTGTAGAGTCCATATCAGATTGCAAGCCATCTTGGAGAGGGAGTGGGGAGAAACGGAGAGAAAATGTAAAACTTATGGACATGATTGTTGAAAACTAAAAATAAATAACATAATTTTTAAAAAAGAATATTACTGCCTTTGAGTTCTGTATAATCCATTAGTAGGGTATATCATTTTTAAGTCTTTGTCAGCTAATTTAAAACTTTTTTCTTTGGAAATTATATATATACATACATACATATAAATATATATACACACACATATGCTATGGCTCTCTGAACCTAAGGACTTAGACTCCAACTCTGAACCTAAGGACTAAGTCTCCAACTTCTAATATTTCTACTTTCTCTTCATGTTCATGGCAAATGGTAGGAACTCTGAAAATACCAGCTAAATGCCCATCTGATTCTTATCAATTCCCAGCTCAGTATCACTTATCAGCCTTGTTAGTTAGCAAAGGATAGCTAATTGGCAGCACACATGCTCCAGTGTGTACTGTGGTACCCATGTACTCCAGTGGTACCCATGAAATAGACATTAACACCCTCAGTCTTCCCAAGGATTCTTGACAGGCCATGGCAAAGAATACACAGGATGGGCAAACATTTGTAGGTTGACACATTCATTATCTGAGAGAAGATTCAGTCAGTAAAACAATGACAGTTATTAAACACCTATAATATGTTAATCACTTTGCTTTAAATCAGGAGTACAAAGAAAAAGAATAAAATAAATCCTACTTATAGTAAGTTTACATTCTAATGATGGAGAAAACAAAAGCCCATGTAAGAATATTCAGAATCAGTCAATCAAATAATTTATTAGGGATTTATTGTAAATTAATTTCAGGGCTAAGTGAAAGGGAAGCAAACAGAAGCAAAAATAGTCCCTGCCTTCAAAAGACTCCTTTCTAATGTGAGAGACTATGTAATAATTAGATCAATGTAAGATACAAAACCAAATAGATGTTCAGTAATTTAAAGAGAAGGCAGTAGCAGCTGATCGAATTGGGAAAGGCCTTTGTACAGAATTTAGCCAGAAACATATGCTGAAATTAGAAGGACAGCAGCAAAGCTGCTGGGCAGAGGTGATGAAGGAGAATTTTCTAACCGTGGGAGACAAGAGTGAAAAGTCATGAAAACACAAGACAGAACAATGAGGTGCAAGGAATAGCAAATAGGCCAATATAACTGGATCATAGAGTTCCAGTAGGGGAATAAAGTATAAGCACAAGAAAGGCAGGAAGGGACCAGGCTATGAAGTGCTTTAAATGTCAAACAGAGAACATGATATTTGATTCTGGAGATAAAGGGGGACTGTTGCAGTTTATTGTGTAGGAAAATGACATGGTCATTTCCTTTAGGAGAATCAATTTACCAGTTGAATGAGATGACAGATTGAAATGAAAAGAGACATGATACAGATGTCTATTTCAAAAGGCTAGAGATAAGATATAGCAGCTAGGTGATGCAGTGTTTACAGTACCAGGCCTGGAGTTAGGAAGACCTGAGTTCAAAACCAACCTCAAACTCTTCCTAGCTGTATGACTCTGGGAATATCACGTAATCTTTATCTGTCTCAGTTTCCTTATCTGCAAAGGGGGGATAATAATAGCACCTACCTCCCAGAACTGCTGTGAGAATCAAATAACAACTATAAAGCACTTAGAACAGTGTCTGGTCCATGGTACATAGTAGGCACAATATAAAATGCTGTTATTATTATTATAGCATAAGGGGCACATATGAAAGGTGTGGTGAAGGTTGAAGCAACATAATTTAACAATGGATCAAATATGTAGAGTAAGACTAAAGACTCAAATATAACACTAAAGCTATGAGTCTAGGAATTGGGAGTCTGCCCCCAATAACAATAGAGAATTTCTGAAGAGGAAAGGGTGTGGGCGAAAGATAATTAACTCTGTTTGAGACTTGTTGAGTTTTTTATACCTATCGAAAATCTGGTTTGAGGCACACTCCAAAGTACATCATCTATTTTCCCACTTCCATGTCTTTGCTCATTGCCTCTGCTTAGAATACGTTCCTTCCAATTTATTGTTGTAGGTGTTCCATCCTTTCAGTTATCTCTGACTCTTTGTGACCCCATTTGGGGTTTTCTTGGCAAAGATACCAGAGTGGTTTCTCATTTTCTTCTCCAGCTCATTTTACAGGTGAGAAACTGAGGTAAAGGGGGTTAAGTGGCTTGCTCAGGGTCACACAGCTAGTAAGTGTCTGAGGTCAATTTTAAATTCAATAAGGTGATATTTCCTGACTGCACTCTATTCACTGAGCCTTCTAGCTCTCTTTCTAATCTCCACCAGGTTTTAATTTTACCCTTGTTTTAAAGCCCAGTTTGCTTATCATGCATTCCATGAAAGTTCCTATGATTGATTGGCTGTCCACTCCTATGTTCTGAAAGTGATCTCTCTTTTAATATTTCTTTTTTTTCAATATATTTATTTATTTTTAGTTTTCAACATTCATTTCTGCAAGATTTTGAGCTACAAATTTTTCTCCCTGTCTTTCCCCTACCCCTACCCCAAAATAGCAAACCTGCTGAATACCCATTCCCCCAATATGTTCTCTCTCATATCCTCCCTCATTTTCCCATCCTAACTTTCTAGTAGGGCAAGATGGATTTCTATACCCCAGTGCCTGTATGCCTTATTTCCAAGTTACATGTAAAACTTTGAGTTCCAGATATTTTCACTTCTTCCCTTCTCACCCACCCCCATTGGGAAGAAAAGCAATTCAATATAGGTTGTACATGTGTAGTTACACAGAACATTTCCATAGTAGTTATACCGTGAAAGACTAACTGTGATTCCCTCCATCCTATCCCACCCCCTACTTATTCTATTTTCTCCTTTGACCCTGTCCCTTTTCAAAAGCGTTTGCTTCTAAGTACCCTCTCCCCCAATCTGCCGTCCCTTCTATTAATCCCCCGCTTTTGTACCCTTCCCGCCATTTTACTGTAGGGTAAGATACTCAATTGAGTGTGTATGTTATTCCATCTTTAAGCCAAATTCAATGAGAGTAAGGTTGAACCATTCCTTTTCACTTTCTTGCTCTTCTCCTCCATTGTAACAGTTTTCTCTTGTCTATTTTATGAGATAATTTACCCTAATCTATCTCTCCCTTTCTCCTTTTCCCAATATATTCCTCTCTCACCTCTTATTTTATTTTTTTGTATATCATCCCTTCATCTTCAACTCATTCTGTACCCTCTGTCTATGTATACATGTATATACATATGCACATACTCACATATATAATTGTACACATACACCATACTGTACATACATACATATGTATGTATACATATAGACACAAATATATATTCCTTTCAACTATCCTCATACTGAGAAAAGTCTTATGAGTTCCAATTATCATTTTTCCCTGTAAAAATGTAAACAGTTCAACTTTAATAAGTTCCTTATGATTTCTTTTTCCTGTTTACCTTCTCATGTTTCTCTTGCTTCTTGTCTTTGAAAGTCAAATTTTCTGTTCAGCTCTGGTTTTTTCATCAAGAATGCTTGAAAATCCTCTATTTCATTGAATGATCATATTTTTCCCAAAAGCATTACACTCAGTTTTGCTGGGTAGGTGATTCTTGGCTTTAATCCTAGCTCCTTTGACCTCTAGAGTATCATATTCCAAGCCGTTCAATTCCTTAATGTAAAAGCTGCTAGGTGTTGTGTTATCCTGATTGTGTTTCCACAATACTCAAATTGTGGAATTTGACTGCTTGCAGTATTTTTCTCCTTGACCTGGGAACTCTGGAATTTGATTATAATATTCCTAGGAGGTTTCTTTTTAGGATCTTTTTCAAGAAGTGATCAGTGAATTCTCTATTTTGCCTTCTGGTTCTAGACTATCAGGGCAATTTTCCTTGAGAATTTCTTGAAAGATGGTGTCTAGGCTCTTTTTTTGATCTGGCTTTCACATGGTCCAATAATTTTTTAATGGTCTCTCCTGGATCTGTTTTCTAGGTCAGTGTTTTTTCCAATGAGATATTCCACAATGCCTTCTATTTTTTTTGTTTGTTTGGGTATGTTTTATATTATCTTGATTTCTCATAAAATCATTACCTTCCATTTGTTCCGATCTAATTTTGAAGGAATTATTCTCTTCAATGAGTTTTTGAAATCCCTTTTCCATCTGGCAAATTCAGCTTTTTAAGGCATTCTTCTCCTCACTGGCTTTTTGGGCCTCTTTTGCAATTTGGGTTAGTCTATTTTTAAAAGGTGTTATTTTCTTCAGTATTTTTTTGTGTCTCCATCAGCAGGCTGTTGATTAGCTTTTCATGATTTTCTTGCATACTTCTCATTTCTCTTCCCAATTTTTCCTCCACTTCTCTTACCTGATTTTCAAAATCCTGCTTGAGCTCCCCATGGCCTGTATGTAACAAATTCATATTTTTCTTGGAAGCTTTTGTTTTAGGATTTCTGACTTCATTGTCTTTTTCCCATTCCATGCTTTGATTCTTTTCATCCCCTAAAAAGGATCCTATGGTCTGCTTGTACTTCCTCTGCTTGCTCATACTGCCAGCCAATTACTTGACTTTTGAGCTCTTTGCCATGGTAGAACTCTGCTTCCAGATTGCAGAGAGTTATGCCCCAAATCACTGAGGTTTTCACAGGTACCAGACCTATTAGGAAGGTGCCCTCTCTGCAGCCCCCACAAGCTCTGGCACACTGGCCACATACCCCAGGACTACCACCCAAGCCCACAATCCAGATCTAAGCAGGTTAAAGCAAGAGCAATTACCCTCTCAATGGTTGCTTTGTCCCCTTACAATCTGCAGGCCAGGGGCTCCAAAGGCAGCCATATGGCGTCAGCTACAGCCACCACACGTCCTCCACTCCTTACCTCAGGGGCAGGGGCCAGACCATGCCCTTCTCCACCCAGTTCCAACAGAGTTCCCAACTGACCTTTTACTTTATGGGTTGAGAAGTGTGGAAACCACCACAGCTGCTGGTGATTCACTCTCCTGAAGTCTGCTCTGGCTGCTGCTGTTAAGGGCTGCCCTAGATCTGGAACCACGTTGTTCATGTGGGACTGCGCTTGGCTCCCAGGTCAGTGCAACAGACTCTTCCTGTTGGCCTGCTGGAATGCCTTCAGTGGGAGATTTGTTTCTCTCTGTCACTTTGTGGGTTCTGCAGCTCTAAAATTTATTTAGTCATTTTCTTTTTACATGTATTGGAGGTAGTGGGAGCCAAAGCCACGCAGAGATCCTGTTTTTACTCTGCTATCTTGGCCTTGCCCCCTCTTTCAATATTTCTGAATGACTTGTCCCTCTTATATTTTTTCTACTTTTAAAAAATTTGTTTTCTTTTCCTCTTGCTATTATAAGCATCTTAAGGACAAAGAATTATTTTAATTTGATCCAATTAAAAAATATTTATAATATACATCTCTCTGCCCTTTGTGCTCAGAAGGCCAAAAATGGCTATTGTATTAAGCAAATGCACGGGGACTCCTAGATCTCTTTAACTGGCCACTACATCAACAGCAGCAGTAGCAGCAGCAACAACATTTACACAATACTTTAAAAATCTTATCTCATTTTATCCTCCCAACATCTCTGGTCATTGGCATTATTATTCCCATTCTACAGGGTCCATAGTTGACATTACTATTTCCAATCTGCCTATGAAGAAACAGAGGCAATTAGAGGTTAGGAGACTTTCCCAGAGTCACCAAACAAGAAAGGATTTGGGCCTGTATTTAACTCAGTTCTTCCTGACTTCACATTCAGTGTTCTATTCTTTGCTTCACCTGGTTGGGTCACTATCACTATCAGGTTTTGCCCAAGAATGCCTTTTTATTTTAATAGGAGTCTTTCACATAAATATTGTATATTTTTATCAGTATAGAAATTATCATTTTATGTATAGTCACTGTGTGAGGGATGTTTATATCAGTCCCTGGAATATCAAGGGCATGGTATACTAGCAGTTTCACCATAGGAGCAGGTTAAAGATTTATCTACTGATATGCATTTTCTCCTACATTTGAGAAGCAGCAAAAAACAAGATGAATGAATGTGACTCTGAAATACTAAAAGCAGACAGAAGAAAATAACTTTCAAAATTTTTTCATAGTCTTAGGCTACCAAATATTTCCAGTCACACAAATGAAAATACTGGACCAGGTTGTAAATCCATCATACTTTTTAAAGTCTTTTCTAACATCAGTATTGCTAATTTGAATATGTGACTGTGGAACATGAGAAAAATGTGCTCCAGAATATTGCATTTCAAATTCAAATATAATTGCTGTTTGAATTACTTTATCATTGGTGATGATTCAAACTAGTTATGCCATCCATCAGGTTGAATATTGCGTTTTGTGTGGATTCTCTGCCTAAGCCAGACCTATGCACCAAGAAATTCATTCTGGATATTGATTAGCACCTACATGGGTAAGAAATTAGGGCATTACATGCCAGGTGTTACATCACTTAGATCACCTCACTTTCTGCAGGGTGATTCTCTCACCTTTCCACCACTGCTAATATTTCCCTTCTAAAATTGCTTTCTATTTAATAGAACACATCTTGTACGTACATAATTGTTTGCATGTTGCTTCCCCATTATAATTAGAGCTCCATGAGGGGCAGGGACCATGTTTTGCCTTTTTCTGTATCCCTAGACTTTAACATCGTACATGACACAAAGAAAGCTTGCAATACATGCTTTTTGATTAATTTACTGATGATAAATTAACTCAGGAAAAGCAATTGTAAAGCCTAGATTTAGGGCTACAAATAAACTCCAGACTTTAACAAGGTTAACATAGTATATGGTGTGGTATCAAACTAAAACAGAAAGGTATCACTGTGGCACATATATTGACTTAGAAAATGATGAAATAACATTGTCTATTATTATGTTTTTATTTATTTTGTTAAACATTTCCCAATTACATTTTTTTTTATTTACTCATTTACTTTTAATTTATAAGATTCAGTTCCACAATCACTTGAGTTTCAGATTTTCTCCCCTCCCTTACCCCCCCCCCCC